>JAJMYO010000115.1:0-104262 GCA_023087385.1 Diplodia sapinea
TCTATTGCTTGCTTGCATTCATCTCGTTGGGTATCTGGCGGCGCCGCGGGCAGCGCCCGTCACCGCCTGCTCGTCTAACTCACCTCGTAAACGGGATCGTCAGCAGCCGGGTTCCCACGCGCGCATCATCGGGGAGGGGAGGGGCGCAAGGCTTCCCACTCTCCCCCTCCCTCCCCTTTTGCCTCCCACCCAGGCCCTCGTACCTCGGTCGAGTCGTCAATGTTTAGTGATGACCGTTCGGAGAAAAAGAGAATGACAGGGGGAGATGGAAGAAGAGACAAGGGGGGTAGGCGATCACTTTTCCCTTTTTTTTTTCTCGCGCAATCGTTGCAATCATATTCCTCATCATCATCCATCATCGTCATCATCATCATCGCTCGCATTCGCTTAAAAACAGTTTACAGGTTTTCGAGGCCGATGCTGCCGCACATACCCTCAGCTACCGCGAAAGCGAGATCCGGATCGACAAAAAGACGTTACACACATACGACAAGCACAGTACGCGTTGCGTGGGGACCGTGTGACGAAAAAAGCTCATAAGCGGCGGCGGCCCGAATGAGGGCCCGTGAGCTGTTCCTCGCTTCGCATAGGTAAGGCAAACTAATGCAATTTCTCCCGAAGACTCACATGCTCCTCCCTCTCGCTTGTCGTGGCTTCCGTTCATCCCTCCTCGACGATGATGATGATCAGAGGAGCAATAACCTTGTTTTCGTTCTCGCCACACTGGCGGGCAGATCCAAATGGGATCGATACGGTGAGGCCTGTGCGGGGAAGTCTTGTCTCGAGCGTTTCTTTTGACTTCTTCATCATCATCTTCTTCTTCTTCGTCCTTTTTCTGTTGTCGCTTTGCGTGTTTGTGTTCGCCTTTGGTCAGTCGCAAGGTGTTGATGTCGATGATGTAACAAAAGGCCTTTTGCATCACATGCACGCGCGTCCGCCGATCGGTTTCGCTTACCTACTTGAACCCGCTCGTTCGGTTTGTCGGGGCTCGGAAAGGAGACGTCTTCGTTTCTGCTTTCACGGATGAATAATAGTAGATTAATTTTGTTGTTGTTGTTGTTGTTGTTGACTGCGGTAACTATATGTTGCTTGCTCTCTTCTGCCCCCTCCCCCGTTCCGGCCTCCAACACGTCGGGATTACATGACGCACTCGGGTCGAGCGACTTCAGCATCATTCAAGACAAACACATATGGCCGGACTGTGCATCGCGCGAAATCCGAAACCTCCGCCTCGGTTCCCCGCCCTGATTGATTCGTTCCTTCACTACCTTGTCGGTTGACGTCGTCGCTTCTCGGAGCAGCTGCCCAGTCTCGTTGCAGTGCAGCTGGGCGACCACCTGCCAGGCGTTGTTGAGGAGTGATGCCCGGGTCGTCTTGTGGAACCAAATGGTGATTGCAACGAAAAGGGTGAGGTGTACGAGGAGGTTGAGGATGACTATTGCGAAGCCGGTGTGATGCATTGGTACTTGACAGGGAATCATTAATGCGGTTGTTATGTTCGCGTAGCTGTCGAATGTCGGAAGCCAGTCGTAGTATATCATACGCGCGACGGTGGTTGTGAGCGCCTGCCAGGCCAATGCGGGATTGTTCGTTTCCAAGATGGTGTCCCGGAATATCGCGCTAAGTATTTGACTGAGGGATGTGCTCCCTCCTTCAAACCTGGCGGGATTTTTCTCTCCCGAAATGTACCCAGAACAGTACCAACAGAGCGCACAAACTTCGAAATGATCTGTCCGCCTATGTTCCTCAAATGCACTCCACATCATCATGTTCATGAAATCATAAGTCTCACCCGTGGCAAAATCTCCATCAAGGCTTGGGATGGTTTCCGACCTATAGTTGTCGAAATAAAGGTCCAAGTCATCGGCAACGTTGGAAAACCAACGGTATGTTCTTCCGCTAGCGACGGTTAGCAGAAAGTTCAGAGTTAGAGCTGGCTTGCTTAAGGAAGTGTACCGTCTCGAAGTGAAACATTACGATTTGGAGACCACGATACAGCCTGGCTATGCTGAAACTGCCATATTGTCTTCATGTCCAATTCCAAGATTCCACGTTCGCTGTTGGTCTCCACGGATGCTCCAAGTTGGGATCGGATTGCACTTGTGTTGTACGCTCTCCGCTGGGAGTCCCGGCCAAGCGATGGCTCGGGGCTATTGACGGAACGCATAGCAGCGATCGTCATTTCCTGTAAATGTTTGATTCGACGACTTTCTCCGTCATTGTACCTAGTCGAGTGAGCTAGCGATCTCCCCGTATCCATTTCTTCTGTGGACTAACCAGGGGTGGCATAACGCATAGTTATGCTTAACTCAGCAGTTTTAGGGCTATGTTGATATTTATTAGGTAGCGTCAGATTCAGCCACGCACCGCTATCACGTGAAGTGAATTTTTCGAAATCGTATTGCGAATAGCCTCCAGAGAAGTTAGAGTTGCTCTTACTGCGGATTATCAAGTAAGAATGGCCCAGTTCAACTGGCCATCTCTGGTTGCTGCGGCTGTTGGATGCCATCCACGATGAATGGCTCATATAACCCGGGAGCTCCGATGATACATCCCAATAGTAACCAGTCGAGCTGTTGAATGTTGAATCTAAGCTGTTTATTAGACCCCCATAGGATTGATAGAGAGAACATATTTTGAAAATTTGATCCACGGAAAACTGTATATCTTCATATATGCATCGGATGGTGAGCTGGGAGTCGCTTTGATCCAGCCGTGAGAGCCCCCTCATCTCGTCAGTGAAATCTGTCGGCCGGGCATTTCCTTCCAAGTAGAGTGTCCTAATTCCCGCGGAATTGCTTGCAGAGACTAGCCTCAAATTAGTAAGAACCGGCCGAACACAGACAACCCGAGCGTCGAAAACTGCTGCGGTGCCTTCATATTTGCTGATTATAGTTCTATCCTGTTGCGAGCTTACTAGCAGGAATACACGGATGGTCGGTCCGGTATCAGCAATAGAAGGAGACTGTACGTCGGGTTTTGTGCTGTATTCTGCGAAGGTAGGGAAATTCTGCAAGGTTAACGTCCAGTAGCCATGATTATTTGCCATTATCCGGGCAGAACCGTTGAGGTAACCTTTCATCCTTATACCGACGGCTTCCAGGCTCGCATGAGGAAGCCCTTGAACCAACCCATTTCGGAAATCCCATAGAAGTAGAGTTGATGTGAACTGGGATATCAAAGTTCTTAGTGCAAGAAGCGCTACCAAAAGAGGAATTGCGCCACACTTCGGCCAAGATGCGTTTTCCCAGAAAACAAGGAGGGAATTCACGGGGCCAGTATTCACATGTCGAGCAATGGAAATAGCTGGTGCCTCAGTCAAGAGAACCCCTCCGTCCTGGCTGGTTTCGAGCTGAGTGGCGGCGAGCATAGCCACGGTGGTACTAGCCTGAGTAGCAACTGCCGGTCGGATGGCAAGAGTACAGAGAGTTACGGCCTGCCCGACCCAGCCGTCAATCATCACTCTCATCCAAAGGTTGTTGCGATTGTCCTCGAACCACAAAAACGATAGCACCGAAAGAGCATCAAGTAAAAGGACGGAGGCGCCAATATTGCAGAACAATAGGTACCGCCCAAGACGCTTGGAGAACGTGACTCTTTCAAGACTTTTCTGAGCAAGGGCGGAAAAGCAAGCTGCCAGTGGTTCGACTTCTAAACTTGGATGTCGAAGGGACTCGTTCGATAGTTCCGGTCGTAAGATTGGGATTGTTTCTCGGTTTGCTCCGCCACGGTCGTGTTGCAAAGGCAGGTGAAGGAGCGCATGGCTTGATCTCGAAGCAAGTTCGTTGGATCGGTGACTGCTGGCCATTTTTGTCGACAATTGAAGATTCAGTGAGGGAGAATGATTCAAAGCCAAGGATGTGAGCTTTGAGGCTTGAGGGAACAGCGGCTGATATGGGAAAATGTTATTAATCAGGCCTCCGGCCGGCGTGACACTACGGCTCAGCTCAGGGTGTTGTCCCACCATATTCATGAACAACATCACGTCATAGACGTCGAAGCACCGTTCGGTCCTTGCTTCTCCAACATATTCAGCTGGCCACACAAGGCTGACAAGGGCGTCGTCCGTGGTACGGTGTGCTGCCTGAAGCAAATGATGCTCTTGACAGCCGATCCGGGTAACACCACCCATTCCTGTGTAAGAGAGGCGTCTCACACAAACTCTCTCCCACAGCAGCAAAGGTAAGCCCACAGGTCACAAATGAAAAAACAACGAATCACCTGCAAGCAACAGCAGCAACAACATCCATTTTCATTTTCACACCTCCTCTCCCAAGAAGCCATCGCCGCCATTCCTCCCACAAAATGGTCTCCCAGAGAGACGGAAAGATACAAAAAAGAGGTCGACGCCATATCCCAATGCCATAAGGGGGTAATCTACAAAAAAAAAAAAAAAAAAGAGCTTCCAAAAGCAAAGAAGAACCGCTGCACCAACCACCAACCACCGCCAATCTCCCTCAATCCCCCCCGCAACGATCAACTAACTCACTACTCCAAACCAACCACCAAAACCTCCTCCTCCTCAGAACCCAAACGAATCCAACAAACTATTAGCATCCGGCTCATGAAACTGCGTCGGCGGCGGCGGCTGCTTCTTCTTCTCCTTTTCCTTCTCCTCCTTTTCCTTGTCCTTCTCCACCGCCGCATCCCCATCCACAACAACACCATCACCCTTCTTCTTCCTACCACCACCACCACCATTGACCCCATTCCTCTTCTCCTCATCCCCCTCCTCCTCCACAACAGCCCCATCGCCCCCATCCACAAATCCATCCAACGCCGACCTAGGCGGCAAATCCGCCACGACCAAACTGCTCCGCCGGCGCAACAACTTCCTCGGGTCGATATCGTACGTCGCGACGGGACTAGGCGGGCCAGAAGAAGCGACATTCTTCCACCCGGTCTTCGCATTCGCAGAATGCACGGGCAGCCTCGAGTTCGACGGCAACGGCGCGATCGCCTGTCGCAAAAACTCCCAGCCGCGGACGAGATCCAGCGCGAGCGCGTCGCAGCCCATGCGCTCGTACAGGCGGGCTGTGTGGACGAGGAACTCCCACTCGGCGCGCGGCGCGACGGCGAGGGCGCCGCGCAGCGTCTGCAGCGAGCGGTCGCGCAGCTGGCGGTACAGGACGACGAGCGCGGGGTCGTCCGTGAGGAACAGCCGGCTCTGCAGCGAGGGCGGGGAGGGACGGGGCGAGTCGGGCGGCGAGACGACGAGCGAGGCGAGCGGCGTGACGAGCGCGCCGACGGCCACGTCGCGCTTGCCGAGCGACCAAAACGCCCACGTCGCCATCCACCGGTTGCCGTCGGCCACGGCGCGCGGCAGCACGCGTTCGTTTAGGAATTTGCGCAGGACCGGCCCGTCGTCGCCCTCGTAGACGCGCGCCACGGCGATGGCCAGCTGCGTGTCGTTCATCTGGTTGGACAGCACCGCGACCGCGTCCTGCAGGTGGTCGGCGAGCAGGAAGAACGCCGCGGCGTACTCGAAGCGGCGCTTGCCCATGAGGGCGTAGGCGTTCTTGAGCGCGGCGGTGCGCCAGCGCGGTTCGGCGAAGTTGTTTTGGAGGAAGCGGTGCGTCGTGGGCTGCTCGCGGCTCCACGTCGCCATGCGCCACAGGCCGACGAGCACGGCTTTCTTGCGTAGCGCGAGGTAGTACAGGCTGCAGTCGGTGGGATTCTTTTCCTCCGTCTTGGTGTATTCGTTCCGGGCGATGACTTCGAATTGGGCGCGCTGTAGCATTGTCAGCATCCTGCTTGCCTGGGGGCAGAACCGTCGTGACTTACCACCGCGTTGATGTCGGTCATCCACATGAAAATACCCGCCTCCTTCGCCTGCTTCCACAGCATGCGTCCCTGGAAATGCCTGCTGACCAGATCCAGCAGAATGTCCTGGCTGCCGCTGTGAAACGCCCAAGTGATCTCGCGCCAAGATAACTGAGCCTTATCCTCACCGCGCATGCCACCCTTGTCGCGGAGATAGTGTTGCCTGAAGAAGAGCAAGAAACGACAAGCATTGTCATCAACGCTTCGCCGGTGCTTCTCAACGGTGCCGACGCACTCGACAATGTCTGCGAGATGGAACTGTTCACGGTTGGACAGTTGTGGTACCGATTTCTTCTGGAGAAGCTCGTTCAAGCGTGCGGCAACTTCTTCCGTCACGCTAGCTGGTTCGTCGTCTTCGTCCGTGAAATCTGCATACGAAGACTGCATCTCCTTCCGAGTAGAACCGTTCATAGTAGCCTGCGACCCTGTTAGCGATACGGTCTGACAATTTCTTCCATCACTACTCACCGCCTGGTCGTCAAAGAAATCCTCCGGCGACAATCCGAGTAGGGTATCGAACGGGTCGCCCTCAGTATAGAACTTGAGTGTCTTGAAGAGATTGATAAGGATGCGCTGCACGAGCGGCAGCTTCCCCAGCAGCACGCACTGGGCGAGCATTTGCGGATGATATACCGGCAGCGGACCGTTGAGTCTACTCACGAGAGTGAACAGGTCCACCGCCTTCTTTCGGTGCGCTTCCCTGTGCTCGACGAGACGCAGATCCGGAAGGACGCCGTCGTCGACCTCAACATGCTCGTCTTGGACAAAAAGTTGGTTTCCGGCGCCGATGACCAAGTTGCCGCTCCCAAGCCAGACGGAATCGCCGATCGGATGGGGCGTGAACTCGCGAATGCGAACCTCTCGAATCGCTGCCCAAGACGGTCCGTGGTCGAGGTAGTTGTAGCGCAGCTGTGCATAGATGACCACTCTGTGAGGAAAGCCCACGGCGAGGATGGACTGGTTGTCTGGCGAGGACGACCAATCTATGTCTTGGATGATGTCATGGGACTCGAAGCGCTCCTCATGCTCCAGCTGCGCGCTTCTCGTGCTCCAGATGGTGAGACCCGTTTTCTCGGCGTCGACCAGCGCTGCTTTGCGGATTGACGTGCCACTACACAGCGTCGGGTTCTCCACGCCGGTATTTACCGTTGAGGTGGGCAGCCACTCGATCTTCTTCCGATCTGCGCTCACTCTGGCGGTCCAAGACTTGATGACGCCAGAGGTGGTGTACGAGATTGCGACATCACGGGCGAATGTGTCCAAAAAGCCCGAGATGACAGCCCGCGTGCCAGCAGGATCGACGGGAATGACATAAGCAAGGTCTCCGTCATCGCCCAGGTCGAACTTGCTCATTTCTGTGATGGAAATCTTGCCTTCGATGTTGATGGATGATGTCCGGCGATGTAGGCGGGGTATCGCCTGTGACAGTCTGGGCGGTATCCTGACCTCCCAGCCAACGCCCTTCATGTCGGACGAAATGGTGGCGAGATGAACGCAGCCAGTATCGGTTTCCACTTCCGGGATGAGGAGCAGGCAGAGCGGCTTGCCCTGCAGCTGGTAGCTGCATCGGGCCACCTCTTTCGCAGTTGGCGTGCGGGCGTCCCACAATGAAATGCTTTCGTGGTGCAAAAACACGATGAAATCACCTTCGGAAAGCAGAGCTGTCCGATGGATATGTTCGTCCACCTGGACGGTGCTGTGACGAGCGAGCACAGGGCCGGAATGCTTCGAGTCCTCCTGCCTCCACACAACGCCCGCGTTCTTGTCGGTTCGAGAGATCAACGCCCGTCCACTTGCCGTGCGGACTGCCTTCTTGATGGGCGCCGTGTGGCCGGTCAGAATGGTGTCGCGCTCCAACCTCGTCAGCTTCGTCGGTGAAGGGTCGAACAGCAGGTCAATCTTGCCCTGCATCCACTCTATCCTGCCGTCGAAGTGATGCATGAGCAGCGTGAACGAGCTGCCGTGGGCGTCGCCGCAGAAGCTGTGAAACTGCACGTTGTCCTCGGCCGGCGGCACGTCCTTTGCAAAATGCAGGCGCAGCCCCTCGACGTGGGCGATGTTGAAGATGTTGCTCGACTTCTTGACCTTGGTGTCGACGCTCTCCAGGCCCCACGCCGACATGTTGCCCTTCTCGTCCAGCACTACGCACACCTCGGGCGTGCGGTTGGCGACGTCGATCAGGTGCTGCAGCGCATGGCTCTTCTCGGGGCTGTCGGCGGCCTGCTGCACGGCGCGCTCGGTCGCGACGGCGAAGTCGGCGCTGTCTATGAAGAAGGCGTAGCGACGGGCGGAGCGCGAGGCCGGGTCGAGGGCGCGCGGCTTGATGGACTCCTGCAGGTCGACCTCGGCCCACAGCTGGAAGATGTCGGGCGCGCGGTGCTCGCCGCCCACCCATACGCGCACCTTGTTGTCGGCGCAGATGGTGTACAGCACATTCTCAATCAGCTGCTCGCGGTGGCGCGGCCGTCGCCAGTGCAGGCCCGTCACCGTCGTCGGGTGCGGCAGGTAGGCCACGTCGAAGCGCTCCTCGACGCTGCCGAAGCTTAGGCGGTGCCATACCTTAACGAGCCGGTCGTACGGCGAGGTCGAGGCGATGAAGGTGGCGTCGTAGGAGAAGTGGGCAAACTTGGCGGGCGACGCAAGCGGCGTGGTGAAGAGGCGTTCGGCTTCGTGATTGTGCGTGGAGAACAGCGTCAGGGCCGAGCTCCCAACGAGCAGCTCCTCGGCCATGCCCCACGAGAGGGTCCGGATCTCATCGTGCGGGTCGGAGAGGGTCAACGTGTGTTGTTGCGTCCACTACGGATTCCCATTGTCAGACATTCGCGGCGGGGCAGAGGAGAGCATGTCCACGCACCTTGGGCTGGCCAATGTCCAGGCCGTGTGGCTTGTAGACGTACACAGCTGTCTTGGACGCGGCCGCTATCTTGCCCGACGGCTCATCCAGCACCACAGCCACCAGGTTCCCTTCATCTTCGGTGTAGGTGGTCTGGATAATGTGTCGCGGGCCGTCGAGGATGACGAGGGCATTGCCGGAGATGTAGGCCTGCAACAAGGACGTCAGCGTGGGGCATTGGCTTGGCCGCGGGGCGTGTTGCGCACGATCAGCTGCCTTCCCTCCGAGAGCCCGGTGGTCACAGCAGCGAGCTCTGCGTTGGGCCGGCCGGGGAGGATGGCGCGCATGGAACGGGATGCTGGAGCTGCGAGCTCTACAGCTGCGTCGTCATGGTCCGAAGGCGTAGGGTTGGGGAGCTCTGGGCGTGCGGGCAGAGCTGGGCGCGCGGTGGTCGAGGCGGGCGGGCGATGTCTCGAGAGCACAAGATGGGGGAGTAGCTTGGAGTTTTTGGTGCTTGGCCAGCTGTCATGGGGTGACTGCCACACGCGCCGCGAAACGGCAGGCCCGTGCGATGACGACACCCCGGTCTCTCAATGCTGGTGGCTGCACCATCCCACACCTCCGCAGTCCTCCGCATTTGCACTGCTTGCGGGCGCCGCATGCATGCTGCACAGGGTCATTCGGCAGCGATGATCTTGCATTCCGAGCCCTGCCCGGCAGCCAACCGCTGCCACCAGTCCACCTCCCTCGCAGTCTTAAGCTCTATTCTCGATGCATGCTGCTGTCTACTCGAGCTTCCACGCCTGCTTCCGCTTCCCGTCCGCCGCGCCCTCGACCGCCCACTCAACCTCGATGGACAGGTCGCGCGTGTTCTTGCCCGCCTTCTTGTACGTAACACTGCCTGCAATCGTCTGTCCCTTCTTCAGCTCCGCTTCCTTGCCCGTGCGCTCGACGAGCAGCAACCCGGACTCCCAGTGCGTAGGCTTGCCGCCGGGGCCCGTCGTGAAGGCGTTGCCCGGGCCCTTCCACGTCTCCGCCCGCGCATCCGCCGGCAGCACCGCGTCGCGCGACGGCAGGAAGAAGGTGTCGAACCAGATGCACCAGCCGTCCAGCGCGCTGGCGTCCTTGTCCACCTCGACCGAGAAGCTCTTGACGAACTCCAGCTCCTCGGTCGTGATGGTGTGCAGCGGGAGCTGCAAGAACTGAGACGACGGGGCGACTGGCAGGTGTGTTAGCAGACGGATACGCCAGTCTGGGCACCCGCGCACTTACCCAGCTTGTCCGTCTTCAGGCTCCTGACCCTGACGTCGTCGTGGATCTTCTCCATCATGGCGCTCATGTCGAAGCCGTACACATCGTGCCAGAAATCAATGCTGTCGGCGATGAAGTCGTCGTCGGAGAAGGGTGCCATGTGCAGCGTGCAGTGGCTGGGCACCATCAGGCCGTCGGGCTTCAGGTAGCGGTCGCGGGCCCACATGACGCTGTCGAACATGGCCTCGAAGAGCAGGCAGTAGCCCATCCACTCGGAGATGATGATGTCGACCTTGTCGACGGGCAGCGTCACCTCCTCGATCTTGCCGCGCAGGCAGGTGATCTTGTCGGTCGAGAAGCCGTTGGCGTGGCAGTTGACCACGGCCTTCTCGATCATCTCGCTGTTGTCGACGGCGATGACGTGCGCCGCCCCGGCCTTTGCGCAGAACATGGACAGGATGCCCGTGCCGCAGCCGACGTCCAGCACCGTCTTGCCCGCGAAGATGTGCTTGTTGTCGTACACAAAGTCCCTGTACGCATCAGTGCGGATCGTGTCCTTGAGCATGGTCTCGTGGATGTCTGGGGGCATTAGCGAATGGGCCCCGTCCGACGACTCGGCGCAGCTTACCATTGTAGGAGTAGGAATCGAAGTATCCGGTATCGATGCCCCACTTGCCCTCGGGAGCTTTGGACGATCCGGACGGGCCCGCCTCGCCCGATTTGGACGCATCCTTCTCGTTCCACCGGTCCTCGAGCGTTTTCGACACGGTTTCTCTGTACTCGCTGAACTGGCTCGCCAATTGCTGGAGCTGCTCCTCCAGCTCCTTGACCCTTTTGCCCTCGTCGGACAACTGCTCTTCCTCGGAGTCGTCGGACAGCTCGTCCAGAGAAAAGAGCACGGCGTCGTCATCGAGCACAGGCTGCAGGTACTTGTCGTCGGCGAATTTGGACGCGTCAGAAACGTCGGGGTTCTTGTTTCCGGCTTTAACTTCGCTGCGGATATAGTTCACCAGCTTGATGCTCGAGAGAAAGTCAAGGCCTTGGGTAGCGGTCAGCACCAGTGGAATGCGTGGAGAAATGGAATGTTGAATTGGGAAGCACGTGACTTGGAACAAGGGCGTGGGAGTAGAGACAGTGGCGCAGAAAAGCGCAGGGAGAAGGAGAAGTACACACCCAGCGTTTTCTGGACGCCAACAAAATCGAAGCTGTACCTTTTCTTGCAATCCTCGATCATCTGCTTGACGTCCGGAAAGACGTGGTCGTCGAACAGGCCGACGACGCGGATCTCCTCGACGTCGGGCTCGGCATCCTCCCAATCCTCCTCGCCGCGCATGTCCAGCGGGTCCGAGGCCGTGTCCGAAGAGGCTGACGAGTGCGACATTTTTTCTTTCCCGGGAATCCAGCCTCGGAGAGAGGTTGAGCGGGGCAGGGCGAGGCGCGGCACCAAGAAAAGAAAATGTGCATCTGCAAGGCTTGCAAGCGAAAATCGCTGGGCGGCCCGTGCGCGCATCTTAAGTACTAGTGTCGGTCGTCCCTCAACCACAACCTCATCCGTCCATCCCGCCAGAGACTTTTTCCGAGACCCAGAGTTGCACCCGACAATCGTTGCTGATACGCTGCAGCCCCTGGGAAAACATCCCAATCCCGTCGCCTGCTACCATGGCTTCCGGAACTTGCATTGTGTTGTGCGTCGACTCAACATCCATTAGTGGGCCAAACTTCGCACTTGTTGTCGCCGGAGTCAAGGGGTAAGTGTGTGATATAAACCGAGATGCAAGCCCATGGACCGTGCCTGTCTCTCCATCACCTCAAATCGCTCCAATCTGCAACAATCTCCAATCCACGCCCAGCAACATGAAGCTCTCCACCACGATGACCATCCTATCCGTCCTCGCTCCGGCCATCCTCGCCCTGCCTGTGGCTCCCGCCAATGCCGGTACGTCCTCAAGCGACGAAGGCCGATGACACGGCGCTGATCCAAGCCAGGCCGCCTCCTCAAAAGGTATGACATTGGAGACTATCTGGAGGATATGTGGGACACCACCCTATGTTACAATTTCGGAGCAAATTGCCCAGAGGACCCGGAGGACTACGTTAACCCACACCCGATGACAAGGTTTGTCTTCCAAGCCACCGTTACTTGCAACGCTGATGGCGGAGCAGATTAATCCCTCAAAAACCACCTGATAGCATCTACGCTAAACCTGATCCATCTATATGAAGTAAAAAACCCCGCTGTAGCCTCATGAAAGGAGGCCTGCCGATTACACGCATTGAAGAAGAGGGAATACTATCCGCTACGCTGTTTTTCCCCCGTCCACGTGTGAGCACAGATTACCTTTCCCTGAATATCCCACCTCCCGCTCGAAGCCAAAGCCATCTCTACCCATCAATCAAGCAAGCATTAGCCACATCCATCCCACAGTCCGCCCATAGCAAATCCCATTTCCCCCTCCCCCCTACTCTGTTCGTTCGCCTCCGCGACCATGTCTGTCTGTCTGTCTGTCCGTCACGCAAGATCGAGCCACAAGCCTCCCTCCCTCAATCCACCCTCATCCAACCCTCAGCCCATCAACCCACCCCTTCCCCCCCTTCTTCCTCCCCTCTCCCTGTTCCTGCTCCTCAACACCCTCCTGTTCTCCTCAAACGCCTCCCTAATCGACCGCGACCTCGTCTGCATCTGCGTTCCGTTTCCCACCACCGCCGCCGCAGCCGCCGCCGCCGCCTTCTCCCTTGCCCTCGCCGTCGCCCTCTCAACCGCCTCGCCCAGCTCCCGCCAATACGCGTGCCCGTCCGGCACCGCGCGCCGGCGGATGCCGCGGCACACCTCGCACTGCGCGTAGTGCGTCCGGCGCGAGTCGTCGTCGGGGTCGAGGTGGGGGAGTTGGTTGTTGGTGCCGGGGTGGTGGTTGCCATTCTGCTGGTGCAGCGGTGGGATCGAAGCCGATGACGGGGAGGTGGTGGATGACGTGCTGGGGGGTTGCGGCGTCGTCGTGGTGGATGTGGTGGGGCCTGGCCCGTTGTTTTCGTTGTTTTCGTTGTCGTTGTTGTTGTTGTTGTTGTTGTTGTTGTTGTTGTTGTTGTTGTGACGGCGGGCGCGGAGCGCGTGGCCTTTGGCGATGAAGAGGTTGCGCATGTGTTCGGCTTCCGAGGGGCTGAGGAGGGGCAAGGCAGCGGGAGGGGGGGTGGGAGGGGGTGTTGTGAGTGTGGGTGTGGGTGTGCCGCTGTACTTTGCCGCGGTGCTGGATGGAGATTCCGGGTTGGACATGTTTGCAACGCTATTTTTGCTGCCGCCCGCGGTGGCGGTGGTGCTCAGAGGGGTGGTTCCGTGTTCGCCGCCGTCGTGACCGCCGCCGTTGCTGGTGTTGCTGGGTGCGGAGCCGTCGGCGTTGGTGGGAATGAAGACGATCTGTGGGTGAGTATAGCGTCAGCGGGTTACTCGAGGTGAGGATAGTCCAAGGCAGACAAGGCTGGTGAATAGGAAGAGAAAGAGGAGGCCTACCATGCTGAAGTCTGCATGCGGCGGGCAGCGCCTGAGGTACTCCTCCCGTTCGTCGGCGTAAACGAAGTGCGCCTCCGTCGGGCCTGGCGGCGCGCGTACCGACACCGGCAGCACGCTGTTTGGCGTCAGCGTCACATTGCGCATGTTGGACGTCAGGCAGGGCCAGTGCGGGTCGTCCTGGTACTCGGCGCGGCGCGGCACCGGTGAGAAGTTGTGGTAGACCGGCGCCTTCTCATCGTCCATTGCATCCTCGTTATCCCAGTCGAGCGTGGCAGGACCGGTATTGGGCAGGGGAAGTGAGTCGAGCTCAAGTGCGTCGACCAGGCGGGTGTTACGCGCAGCAGCATTGTCAGGCTGGTTGCTGCTGTTCGCGCCATTCTTGTTGTTGTCTACCTCATCATCGCTGCCGTCAAGTACGATCGGGTTCACCGCCGAGCCGTGGCGAGTATCGTAGCCGGCTTGGATGAGAGTAGAGAGGCGGGCTGCAATGGTGCGTGTGAAGTCGCGCATGCTCTCCGTTTCGCGCTCATTGGTTTTTGCTTGCCGGTTGCCCGAGCGCTGCAGGTCTGGCGACATGTTTGCTTGCAGTGCGGTGACGAATCAGCGAGGGCACAGAAAGGAAAGGTTTGGAGTCGGGGCGGTGGTGTTGGTGTGGCGAAGGCGGCAGGAGGTCAAAGGTGAGAGATGAGCATATCCGGCAGGCACCTCACCAAAATTGCAGTTGCGACCCACATGGCTTTCACCGGCCGTAGAAACAGGTATGCGACCACCCGACGCACCATTTGCTGTAATTGGTGGCGTGAAGATGCTTCTCCACGCTGTGACCTACAATTTTCCTATCGCCTGACACACATCCCCATCACCCACATCGCACTCGCGCGATGAGAGCGTATGTTTGCTGAAAACAGCAGAATTCAAGGCAATTCGCTTTCAAGGAGCCCTATTCGAAGTTAAACAACACGGCAAGCCGTTCAATTTCCTCAGTCTTCATTACAAAACCGCACCTTCTTCAATCGGCCGTCCGAGCTGGCTTCAGCACCATTGCCACCCTCTGCTCCCTTTACCTTAGTACCATTCCGTTGAAGAGCTCCAGTATTTCGCTGCAGAGCAGTTCCAGGCGTTTCTTCCATCCCGTCTGCGCTGTCGCTCTCCTCTCAGCCTAGAGCCCTCCTGCGAACAACTATTGCCGCGAACGCGCATTTCAAGGCGAATATTCCAACACTTTACACTACCCACGACGTATAAGACTCCGGCAGCGACTCGACGAGGTAGGCGAGCCTGTTCTAGCCCTTCGGAACGTCAGCGAACGCGAAAGGTCAGAGCTGGATACCAGACATTCACTGGATTCCCATTGTCCTCGCCTCCACGAATTTTCTTCTCTCTCACGTTTCCTATCGCCTAACCAGCTGACCATCACCCTCAGAAGAGCCCTTCAGAGCCGCGCCGGCCTCCACGGCATTGCTCCGGCTTCCATGCGCAACCGCCAGTTTGTCAGTAGAGCCTGGCCGCTAGCTCTCCCAAAGAGTATACAGCAAGACTGTCCATTGCGAAAAATCCCCACCAGCTCCGCACATGTGACGAGGACATCTAGAAGACCAAGCGCCGGAGAATGAGTCACACTATACGTGCTCTACTTGGATATATCTGCGCTGCGAATCGCCATCTCACTTCCCGTTGCCGCGCGCACACCGTGACTGTGCACCCATACAGCTCTGCGCTGGGGGAGGGGGATAAACTTCCGTCAGAAGATCAGGCTGAGAAAGGATCCCATGGCCGTGTGCTTGTCGTCGGCGCCGTTGTCGTCGCTTCAGTTCACGTCCGTAGTCCGACACCAGCCGGCGCCCAACTCGCCTGCTTTGCGATGTGGAAAGTATTCGCGGAAGCGCGGGTACGACTTCCAGCTTGACAGTGACGGCGGCTTACGCGTACCACCTACATGTCTTCGCCCACAGTACCCTCCATGCGGTCTGACAGCCCCGCGCGCGGACTCTTGCTACTATATCGCTGCTCCGATGGGTCGACTGGGTTATTTGGACTCCACTCGTTGCGCCTTGTCGTGCGCAGCTGGCTCTTGCTACATCGCTGCTCAATTGATCGCTCGGAACACTGTGGTTGCGTTCGGTATAGACGATTGGGATACAGTGACGGACTGCGATGTCCTGAAGGTAGGCGGCTCTGTGGGGTGCTGGTTGGGAGCTCTCCGCTCATGACGCCTTTCTATGAATGCCCTAGTCTACTGAGAAAGCGGGATTCAAACGTGAGTTGGCGCGTCTTCTGCCGCCTGCACACTTGTGGTACCCATGCTGCGCGCCATTCCGTCGTCCGTAAGCCTCAGGTGATGGTAAGCAACGGAGCAGCGGTAGAGCGCCTTGTTGGATTCCCATTATACTTGGAAGCACTGAATGGTCTTCCATATGTGCACGTGTCCAGACATTTCTTGCGACACTTCTCTATACATACAAGCATTGCGAGACTTGAAATTTGTATTCGGGTGTCGAGCATCTGTCGCTAAGGCGGATAGTTCCTTGCTTCTGGACCAGGCCTGTGGGGACATCTTTGACCTTACTAAACCATGCATGCACCGCTGTTCGGGCAGCATTTATCCGCTTGTCTCTCAATGGCTGTGCAGCCTCGGTATAGCAGCCGATTGGTTATGGTAGGTAAAAAGCCGATCCAGATGGCGCTTGAAGTCTCGAGATGTCGATAACCGATGAACCGAGAATTACCAAGGGTATGCAGCGGCAGTGCCCGAGGTTTACAGAACCCAGCATGTCTTCCTCTGACTCTTTCGCGCAGCCCAATGGTGTGGCGCTCCGCCGATTCAGACTAGCTAAAATTTAAATTGATCGAACGACGTTAGCCAGTGCAAGGAACATGAAGAGCGGTTGGGGGAGCAACATGCGTCTGTGCAAGTCTGTGCACTTTAGACTTAAATTGAAGCAGCAGAGAGAGCATTGCTTTTTTTTTTCCCCAGAGTAAGCGGGTTCTAGGGCTCTCAGTATGGCTATGCTTAGGCTTCTGAATATCACATCGAGTTCCGCAAAATAGAGGTGGGAGCGGAGAGTGGGCAGTAGCAGCGGTGTGATTGGCGTGCACAAGAGCGCACGGATTCCGAGAGCAGGCATTCTCCGCACCTTGGCCCCCCGCACACCAGCGACCCCACAGAACCCTTCCCCAGATCGCCGGCATGGCATCACACAGCGGCATTTCTTTGGCTGGCCTGTCGGCTGGCTGACCGGATCCCACACAGTAGCCCAACCCGTGCAAAACGCAACCTTGACGTGCGCTGGCCGTTTACCAGCGACACCGTCGATGGTTTCAGCTGACGATGCTCTTGTAGTTGTACGCCACCGGTGGAGACGGCGCCAATGGTCGGCATCACGGCCAGGACAATTGCCGGGCTTACAGCCTGGGCCAACAGGTGCCGAAACGGCCGCGCAAGTCGCACGCTACCACATTAGTGGCGGTAAAGCTCCGCCACCAAGTCTTGTCCATCGCAGCTGCCGCAGCCTAAAGTTCGCGCACAGCGCTGGCGCATGGATGCCGTGTGCCAACTGCCGACACTCGTTGCGAAGCTTTGCCCAGCCGTCGAGGAAGTAATCCCCCAAACGTTAGGCGCTGATCAGGCCCACCGCTGTGTACCTCGCAATGCTCCACAAAGATAACCCCTCCGCCATTCATTGCGCCGGGCCGCGCGTGGCTGGCCGCCCCGATACACACGCCTTTCCGCCTACGTCCTGTCGTGCCGTGCGCATCTGCCATCGGCCGGCGCCCTTCCAGATTCTGATCCTTGCCCGGCCAGCCTCGAGCCACACTCCAATCACGCGGGGCCCCGGATTTCTCCATCGTCTTCGCCAAAATTGGCCGTGTTCTGGTATCATGGGTCTTCCGCTTAGCGGCAATACCCCAGGACATGGCGCGGCCGGCTACATATATGTATATATATCAAGGTTCGTTGCTCCCTCCATACACGTCGACCGTCCCCGAAGCTGGGTGTTGACACGTTTCCTTGCCTTGCTGTGCGCAACACTCGTCTCTTACTTTGTCCTCGCCAAGCGCACGCTTCTCCACGAGGCAGGAACGTCCAGAGCTTCGATTCGCCTTTCTGGACGCCACGTTTTGAGGGAAACTGCAGAAAAGTCTCGGTCGCAAAGCGCATGTCTCGATTTCTTTGAGCCCAATTGGCAAGCTACTCAGACCACTACGAGCGCGCCAAGTCAGCTCTGTCATCGGCATTTTCTTCGATACCGCAAGCCCTTCCCCGAGGCGTTAAAGCCTGGGAAGCCCCAATCTGCCCACCATGGAGATGAACTACACAGACAAGGTACGACAACTTTCTATACTCGCTCAGACTTTTGGCTGACAGCCTTCCAGGACCTTCACGAGATTGAAGATGAGCTGCACGTCGAGATCCTGCCAGGCACGGAGATCATGCGAGATGTCGGTTCACACCACTTCGTCAAGTCGGGCGACACCACACACCGCGTGCTAGTGCCGCAGCCGACGGACGACAAACACGACCCTCTCAACTGGTCCAGGTGGTGGAAAGGCTCGGCCATTACCGTCACAACATACATCACCTTCGTCCAGGGCTTCGGGCCGCTCGCGCTCGCGCCGCAGTTCGAATACTACATGGAGGACTTCCATTGCAGCTTGGCCGACGCGATCCAATTCACCGGCGTCTGCATTCTCGTCTTGGGGTTCAGCAACTTCGTCTGGTGAGTCTCTCTTTGGCTGTACTCGGAGTCGTCGAACAAAAGCGCTGACAAGAACACGCGGTGCAGGGTTCCCATCAGCTCCTCCTTCGGCCGCCGCCCCGTGCTGTTCTTCTCCACGCTCATCTGCTTCGCCTCAGCCATCTGGCGCGCCGAGGCCAAGAGCTACAGCAGCTTCATGGGCGCCGCCGTCGTCAACGGCATCGGCGCCGGCCCGGCCGAGACGATGCAGCCCGCCATCATCGCCGACATCTTCTTCCTGCACGATCGCGGCAAGTGGAACACCATGTACTGGGTCGCGTACATGGGGTCGCTGATGTGAGCTGACCCAGCCCCCTCCCCTCCGCTCCCCTCCGCTCCCCAGCCAAGCATTTCAAGCTGACATCTCCCCTCTCAGGGTTGGCCCCATCATATCCGGCTCGATGGCGCTCCACGCGGGCTGGCGCAGCTTCTGGTGGCTCAACGCCGGCCTCCTCGGGCTCGGCTGCGTCCTGGTGGCCTTCCTGTACCCGGAGACCAAGTACCCGCGGCCGCACGAGCACGACCTGCACGCGCACACCGCGGGCACCACCAAGGCGGCGTCGCTCTCGCCCGCGCCGTCCGAAGAGAAGACCAACGCGACCGCCATCGAGTTCGCCGACGGCCCCACCACCGCCAACAACGCCATCGAGCAGATCCCCACGCACAACACCACCACCACCGCCGCCGCCACCGCCGCCGGCGCCGCCGCCGCCGGCCGCGACGACGACCTCGAAGCCACGCCGACCGCGCAACGCGACCCGTGGCTCAACCACGGCAGCCCATCCAAAAAGCAATGGGGGCTGTACCAAGCGAACGCGCACCCGTGGCGCAGCATCCTGCTGGACCTGTGGATACCGTGGAAACTCTTCGCGTTCCCGATCGTCGAGTTCGCGTCCTTCGTCGTGTCGTGGTCGTGCTCGTCGTTCCTGACCGTCAACCTGACGCAGGCGCAGAACTTCGCCGCGCCCCCCTACGCCTTCTCGTCCGAGGTCGTCGGCTTCACGAACTTCGCCATCCTGGTCGGCGCCTTCGTCGGCCTCGCCACCGCCGGCCCGCTGAGCGACTGGGTCGCCGCCCGCCTGACGGCTCGCAACGGCGGCATCCGCGAGCCCGAGATGCGCCTCCCGGCCATGATCCCGTATGTCCTCATCATGATTATTGGGAATGTTTGCGTCGCTGTCGGGTACGATGAGAAGTGGCATTGGGCGCCCATCGTCGTCGTCGGCTATGCGTGCGCCGGCATCCAGGTCGCCGCGCTGCCGGCGATTGCGAGCACCTATGCCGTGGACAGCTACAAGCCGGTGGCGGGCAGCTTGTTTGTGAGCATCACCGTCAACAAGAATGTGTGGGGGTATGGGTTCAGCAAGTTTATTACGCCGTGGAGCGAGGAGGCTGGGTAAGTTTTTTGTTTTTCTTTCATCGGATTCCCGTGAGTGAGCGCTTTTTTTACTGACGCGGTTTTGGATAGGTTCATCCCGCCGATTATGACGAATATGGCTCTCATCACGCTTTTCTCGGCTTGTGGAATCATCTTTTACTTTTATGGAAAGACGGTGCGGAGGTGGAGTAAGAATAGCAATGTGCATAAGATGGAGTAGGCGATGGCTATGAAGATATGTTAATGAGGTATGAGTGTACGAATCGGGGTGCTGTTCACTCGTAACACCTGAAGATTCCGGGAAGATATTCTTGTAGCTTATGTAGTCACCCATGTACGAACGCATTGAGCCAGTCTATCAACTCGACTGGCAACTTAAATACAACCATCAACCCCAGCTCCTTCGACTGCTTCAGGTTCAGCTTTTGATCTACCACCATGGCGAAATTATCCGTAGCGATATCGTGGTTCATGTTGTAGCTCGTGCTATTACCTGCAGCGCCTTGCGAGGTGAAGAGAAAAAAAAAAAAGAAATATCGGGAAAGATGGGGTTCATCTCACAGTTCATGGTTGGCGAACTAAGCCATGACAGTAGCAAAGGAGCTCGTGGGGGAGTACGGAGCCAAGTATTCGGAAACAGCATCGAGATCGCAGGAGGATCGCCCGGCACGACAGCAGAGAAGGGGCGTAGAGGTGGATGTGCCATCGGGCGAGGTAGTACTATAAATGAAAAAAAAAAAAAAAAAGAGAGAGAGAGAGCATACCGCACAGATCGCCGAAGCGGGACGAAGCGCAACGGTACTCGACAACGACACGCTGGTGAGGACGCGCCGCTAACCGTTTTGGGACGTCCAAAACAGAGGATCCAGCTTGAAGTGTGTATCCAGTCAACGACCGCTTAGATGGGAGATTGGCGGAAAGAACTCAGCGAAGATGAGTACGAAGAACTGACTGTCCGACCGGTTGCTGCGCAATTGAGCGAGATCGGCTTTCGGCCGACCCAGCCCTGCGCAAGTCCTCCATATTCGTGCAGTCCGTGTCCCAAGCCGCACGTGTGTGAATCAAGGCCATCATCCGCAGCTGGTTGTGCGCACCTGTCTAGCCGTTATTTACTCGCTGAAGACTACAGCAATCGAAAAGCCATCGCCAACTTTCAACACCGCCAGTTTCCCAAATTCACGTGCGGAAGCACAGTTGGACGATGGAGGTGTAGGTGTGGCAGAGTAAAGACTGCAAAAGCAGAGGCTGACGGCTGTGGAATGGCGTGGGTAGCTTTCTGCGACCGTCCATGAGCTCGGGAGGGAAACGCAAGACGAGAAGAAGGCTATCCGAGACCTGGAGGCGTTGGAGAGCGGGACGCCTTCGTCGCTTGTTGAGAGGAGCCGATGGAAAGTCCTCGCGATGGACAGCCATGCCGTGTGCTGTCGTGCGGACGGGCGACGAGGCTCCTGGCGCTCCAACCGCTACCGAGGGACGAGAAAGCCTGGCGAAGGGCGGCTCTGGAGGGCTCTTCTGCATGGCACGATCAGCTCTGGAGAAAGAAGCGGGAGAGGAAAAGACCGAGATCTTCGCGGACTTGTAAGCGTTGAAGCGCACGCGCGCGGACGGCTGCCTCCTGCTCCCGTTCGAACGCGGGTTCTCGTGGACCGCGCCGTATGCGCCAGTGCCACAGCGCTGGCATGAGCATCATACGGAGCGAGGGTGAGGGCGAGCGCGACCGCGGCAGCAACAGCGACGACGACAACGAAAGGGACGATGACAACAGCGACGGCAGCAACGGGGTCGACGAGGACGGCAGCGGGCGCAGGCGTAGAGCCAAGTCCAGACAGCGCAAACCGGTCACCGACACTTGATTAAATTAACAAATCTTGAGAGCCTGCACAAGCAGCACGCCAACACTTGATTTAACCAACTCTTCCTTAAGAGCCTGCGCAAGGGCAAGCTGCTCAACGAAAAGTAAGGGCGAGGAGTCTCCGCGTGGTGCAATGCGGGCTCCTCTTTCCAAAAATATAGGTAGCTCGGTTCAATCTCCCTAAAGAAGGAAAGAGGAAGAGGAGGAGCAGAGCAGAAGAGCCATATTTAAGGGCAGCAGAAGCTTGGACCAAGTAGATGTACACATGCCGTCTGGTTGGGTGGGTGGCAGGGCAACGGCCCCGGATTGGGAAGCTGCTGGAGCCCGGCGGAGCGGGAGGGAGCGGGAAGGATGGGCCGTGCGGGATGGTGACAGATTGGGAAAGAGCATGTGAGAAAGGCAGGCGGCCTGGCGCCATGCGGAATAAACGCAGCGGCGCAGCGCAGCGCGACTCCACGCCTTTTTCAGCGGCCAAGTAGGTGAGCCTCTTCCCATCTGTCACATCCAGCCAGCCTCTCCCTTTCCTTCCTCAAGCCCCCACTCAAGGCGACGAAGCCCAACGAAAGAGTATGGCAACAAAAACAAGAGTGCTGGTTCGCGTCAGCCCGAGACAGTGCAATATGGGCGACACTGTGAATATGCGGGAGAATAGGGAGACCCCAGCCGCCCCCGGGTTCGTGTTCCAAAAATCAGTTTAGTCATGAGTAATGTGTCGCGTAGACACTTCCTGGCGATTAAACCAAAAGGAGAATCACTGCACTTGATCGAAGCCAAATAGGCTAAGAGAGCTGGAGAGGAAAGGAAAAGGGAGCTGGGGTTCGGAGCAAGGGGGCTTATGTAGGACCTGGGCGGAAGGGATTGACAGGGCCGGCGTATTCCAAGTTCCAGCGGCCGGCAGGGCGAGTAGCGGGTGGTGAACACGCTGGCTGGCACTGGATTGGTCATTGTTCAGTGTCGGGGTGTTCACCTGCGCATTGTTGTGATGGATATTTCTGGCACGCATAACACACTCCATGGCACGGAGTTGGAAGCTCTACTGGAGCTACGCGAGAAAGAGTGGAAGGAAATAGAGGGAGCAAATGGCCGCAAACCCGCTATGCGGAACACTCAAGATGGACTTCGTGCGCGCTCGAAGATCATGGAGGGCCGAGCAGCGTCCTGCGTACAAAGCCAGCTGTTTCCAGATTGCGCCAGAGAAACAGCTGGCCTGGGAGTAGCAGTCGTTGAAGAACAAAGCAATATAGCAATCGCCCTTTGATCAGGGTTCGCCGGGGCATTCGTAGTCCTCGTTTCTGAACAATGCCATTGGCCCCCTGTGGGTCTGTAGATTGTCTGCAATCCTACCTTAGCTCGCTTGCGCAGATAGCACCCGAGTTGATAGGGCTCCTCCGTTGAAGTCAAGGACGTGTTTCGCGATCTTGGGATAACGGTGCATTCTACCAGCAATTCGCAACGAGCTGGAATCGGCAGCGTTATGCTCATGGACGGGATCAGGGAAGCGGCTTACGATGTCGTTCACAATACATGCTGGTGTTGGGGAGACTAATTCGACGGTATTTTTTAGCGCCACAACAGATGCAGTCGATCAATTGGCCCAGACCGAGCACACTGACGAGCCGTCGCATGGGGACCCGCGTCTGGACCACATTGGCATTACTCGGCTCGCTTAGCCTCCAGATTCAAAGCTTCTTTGAACGTGTCGATCAAGCTCAACTCTTCGACAAGGGAGTATTGGCGCTGCCGACGAAGACATATCCCTCGCATTAATCGGCGTAGAAGAGCGCGCTTACGTTATTCGTTTCGCGCACGACTAGAAGACCTCGCTACGGAAACAGAAGCCTCCTGTCGGTGATTTAATTTAGTTCACGGCGCAGTCGACTACAGCTCACGGCGACGAATTCTTTGGCATTTCACGAAAGGGTATGCAGGGTCACTGGAAACAATGGTTTTGGTGGCAAAGCCTTTCTTGAATTTTATATCATAGCCTCTCGTGATTGAGCAGGCCTATGTGCCATTAATGGAATCTTCATGGTCGCGTGCAAGCTATCCTGCGACCCAGGAAGTCTGTGAATGAACCGCGCCCAATTGATTAGAATCCTTCTCTGACTTTATACCCTTCCAGCAGAAAGTTTCAGAGTTCGTACCATGATAAGCCACATGTAGTAGCTTAGTTGATGTCTAACGTCCTGCCATGGTCATCAAGTCGTCCACCGTCCTCTTGGACCTCTGCCAGAGACCATGGTGACGAGTGCCGTGCATGACGATGGCTCCGTGCCACAGTTCGTTAAACTGTTCCAGAACCTCTGTCCACGTCAAAGACCTGAACCTGGTCGCTGCGACAGCCTCCCCGAAGGACTGCCTATCGTCTCTGAGGCCGGCGAACATGTCGGCGATCTCTTCTGGGTGTTTGCGAATCATCGAGACGAGAAGGCGCTCGATTGGAGACAGGCCGCCGCCATTCGGGAGGATGACATCAACATCTTCAGGAAGCGGCATGCCCATTACCTCCCCCAACGATTCGGTTTCGGCTTCCGAGTAGTGATGGTCGAACTCCACCCCTATCTTGCAGAGGATGTCGGAGACCCAACGGTTGAACCCGCGAATGGTCCTACCATCACTCCAGTCAATTTTCTCCCTCGCCTCAGCGTCAAGTAAGATTGGGTGAATGGTCTTCTTGACACGGCTGGCGCCGAGCAGCATCTTGGGTATATCGCCGATTTTGGTGAGATTTTTGACCGCGATGACGAGGTCCTTGTGGTTAAGAGTCGGGAGAACAGCCGGATGGCAGACCTCTTGCAGCCACACCTGCTGCGCAATCTGATCTACCGCACCTGCGTACGTTGCGCTGACATCGCTATTCCTCGGCTCCTCGTTGTCATCGTTGTCATCGTTGTCGTCATCTTCACCATCTCGACCAACGACATCCCACTCGTCCCCATCCAAGCCCTCCAGGCCGATATCATTCCTCTCCTCCGCCTTACCCCTCGCGACCAAGTATGCCGAATGTCCCTGGTTCCTCATCTCCGCCAAATACCCACGAGGCATGTCGTCCACATAGTACAGCACCAGGCCCGCCATCTGGTCCTGCACAGCCGTCTCACCAGCATCCACCGTCCCGCCATCAACGCCGACATCCACCACCGCACCGGCGCCACGGTCGCTCCCATTGCACACGCGCACCTGCTGCCATCTTTCGCCCCGCACGAAGATCGGCACCGGATGCAGCAGCGCGAAACCGTCCTTGCCGCACACCTCGTGCGCGTGCAGCATGGGGCCGTGCAGCGCCGCGACGGCGCTCTCCCGCGCGGCGAAGAAGTCGTCGTTGGCGTTGCGCAGCCGCGGGTTGATGCGGCGGTCGCGTTGGCGGAAGGCGTGCTCGTCGCGCAGGACGGCGGCGGCGAGGGCGCGCAGCCGCGCGCGCTCGGCGGCGTGCCACGCGTCCACGACCTCGATGCTGCGGTCCGGGAAGGCGAAGGTGAAGAGGTCGCTGGTGAGGGCGCCTACGGCGTTGTCGTTGTCGGGAGTGGGGACGGTCGGCAGGTTCAGCGTGTAGACGGCGGCGGCCAGGTCGGACCTGTTGGCGAGGCGCGGCGTCCACGGACCGCCGGCGTTGCCGCTGGGGAGGAGGGTGAGGTCGTCCGGGGCGGGGAGGGTGGCGAGGTCGGCGAAGTGGTCCGCGTGCGCGAGGGTTGCGGCGCGGAGCGCGGCCATGGCGGCGCCCGGGTCTTGTGCGTTGTATAGCAGCTTGAAGTCCTCGTTCGCGACGGCAGAGGGGGTTTGCGCGTTGAGCGCGGCGAGGGCCTGGTCTTTGATGCGCACGAGGTCTTCGGCGGTGATCTTGTCGTGCGGGTCGTTGTCGTCGTCAGGCTCGTTGGCAGCGCTGGCGTCGGGGCATGACTTGTCAGACGTAGAATCGGCCTTCTTGGTGTCGCTGAAGTTCGCGCAATGCTCTTCGGACGATTCAGTGATGTCGCTGAAGTCGGCGCGGTCCTTGTGAGACGTAGTGTCATCGTCGCCAACGCTGGTGCAAAGCTTTTGGGATGACTCCATATTGCCGCTGGGGTTAGCGTCGTCCTTGTCAGACGTGAGGTTTTTGTCACCGCTGGCGTCGGCACAGTGCTTTTCGGAAGAGTGTAGAGTGTCGCCGGGGTTGCCGCAGTGTTTGTGAGACGAAATGTCGTTGTCACCACTGGCGCTGGCGCAGCGCTCGTTGGACGACTCCATGGCGTCGCTGGGGTTGTCGACGCAGTGCTTGCTAGATTTCATACCGTCGCTAACGTTGGCACAGTGCGTTTCAGACATGGTGTTAGCTATGCTTGCAGTTGAGCGCGGTGCGAGGTAGGAAGCGTGTGCGTGGGTGTTGAAGAGGTGGTGAGGGAGGACGGGCGGCAGGAGATCTTGTAGGTAGAAAATTGGAAAATTTGGAAGAGCGCAGAATGGGAGTGACCGATACGGAAGGCAGGAAACCTACTGCGACGCGTCTAACTCGCATCTGGGGAAACTGACGAGAACTGGGTTTGCTGGCAAGGTGAGGAGCAGTGGCCTCGCTGGAGCCCAGGTGAACTTCACTTCCGGTTGCCCTGACTTCGATATGCCGCTCATTCACCGCAGTAGCTGACGCCTTTTAGAGTTTGCAACCGTAGCTGAGACCTTGATAGCGTATAGGCGCAGGCGTTGTATTGAAGTGTCTCCCTCCGCGTTCTCCTCTAGACCTGGGCCGCACCACACACGCGCTGGTTCCTTTGCGTCACCCCACCGCACCCAAAGCGTTTCCAGCGAAGAGCCATTGCGATCATCTTCACTTGCTACAACAGCACAATGTCAAGCCAGAGCGCCAACGCGACTGACGCGACCAATCCGGCCAGCCCAGCCAACGCGGCCAGCCTAGCCAACGCGGCCAGCCCAGACTCGGAGCGTCAGCCGCAAAACTGCAACTTCGACTTCCAGACCCTCTACGACGTCATGAACCTCCAGCCAGAAGACCGAGCCGTCTTCGACACGTTCCGCGAGGTACTGTACGACAAGCTTCTCCGAGCTTCCAACGGCGATGAAAGCCCTTCCAACACCTCGTCCGCCCGCCTCGCGTACCCATCTTCCGTTGAAAACGTCGACTACGACATCATATTCACGGACCGCGCCATCTCATACGAGGTCAAGGACATGACGAATGAGGACGAGAACGAGTACCAGCCCAGCCAGGTCAACGACGATGACGACGACGAGGCGCCCCTCCCGCTCGACCACGACTCCAGCGGCGCGCCGCCGCCGGCGAACAGCTGGGCCAACGTCAAGCCAGGCCCATCGTACGGCACCCTGTACTTCCCCGGCCACGCCCACTACACGCCCCACGAGATCCCCGTCACCGGTAAGCCTCCCCCCCCCCTCCCCTCCTCCCCTCCCCTTCCCTATCCGCCAACTCATCCACCATCCCGACAGGCTCCCACGGCTTCATGCTCCTCCACCGCCGCCCACGCTTCCACCCGCGCGGCCGCCACCTCCGCTCGCGCGACGGCCAACCGCTCGACCAAGCGGCGATGCTGACGCTCTACTACATCGACAACAGCGAGCTGCGCATCCAGCAGCACACGTACGCGAAAGCCGCCGCGGATCTCGACTTCGGCGCCGCCAGCACCGCGCGCCGGCTGGAGTCCTGGGTCCGGCGCTTCCTGGCCGACCGCGGCGTCGTCGTCGGCACGCGACGCAACACGTCGGCGCCGGCGGCGCCGGTGGTGCCGTACCTGCCCGAAGAGAGGGCGTGGATCAGGCGCTTGTTCGAGCTGCAGCCCGCGACGCCGTTGAGCGAGCTGTGCCGCAGGTTTAATGCGTATTGGGCCGGCAGGGTCGTGCCGGGGGTGTTGGCGGATGGCGGGAGGAGGCCGGCGAGGACGAATGGCGCGTTGATGAATGAGGTGTATCGGAGTGGGTTGAAGAGGAAGATGGAGTATCAGTTGGCGAAGAGCGGGGAGGGAGGGAAGAAGGCGAAGACGGAGGCGAAGGCGAAGGCAAGGGGCTGTGGCGGTCGATGGGAGAGGGAGGCGGAGAGAGAGGAGGTTGAGCGGAAGGGGGACGAGAAGAAGGGAAATTAGAAGGAGGGAGACGAGAAGAAGGGGGATAGGAAGAAGAATGGAGACAAGCACAAGGGAGGGAAACAGAAGGGAGACAAGCAAAAGGGAGACAAGCAGCATGACGCTGAGGATGGGGATGGTGACAGTCCGGATGCCTACATGGGCTGCTCGTTCGAGCTTTAGGCTCTTAGAGTAGCAAAGAGGCTTGATGAAGGTGCAATGGCGGAGCAGGATTGGGATTGCTGGACGTGGAGGTTGGCTTGCTCCGTGGCTCACTGGGATCCGTTTTCACGGCTCCCATGTAAACACAGTGGCTCATCTCTCTACGTTTCCAGTTTCCAGAAAGGCTTGCGAAAAGGACAGGTAGACTGGGCATTGTTTTTAGACTACAAGATCCACACCGAATCTGTGGAAGCTCAGAGAATGAAAAGATTCCAACATTGTCCAAAGCTGTTGCACAACGGGCAGAGTACGTCGTGAAGGCAATCGTAGATACCGCAATATTTCTTTGCATACTAACTACGTCATCGGTATCAGTCCATGTTCAGTTGACTGCAAGTTCGCAATATCAAAAACGAACTCGTCTCTGTCGCCCACCCACGTATTTGATTAACACCAAGCATCTGAAGCGATTCTCATGCCCAAATCTGCGAATCCACCATATGTTAGGACCACTCTGCCGAGCTACCCAGCGTTCCTCCTCCGGTGCCAATGTCCTTTGGTGCCCAGCCGAGCTTTCTATGACCTTAGATTATGGATTTTACTATATTGTTAGATCGCAATTCTTCTTTTTGCGATAAAACAACCAAAACGACTCACCCGCAGCGACGATTCGGTAGTTTTGCCGCAAAAAGAGCACAGACTCTAGAAACGCGTACGAGAATTACGGTTTTGAAGACGGCTGATGCAATGTACCATCATCCTTGCGGGTAAAGCCGTAAAAACTATATTATCTACCAACATTACTGGTAAATACAAAAATATTCATGGGTCATTGGTACTCTTGTGCTGACGTCTCGCGCATCCGCACACCTCCACCCAGGCTGGGCAAGCTTCGTACCACTCAAATAGTCAAACCACACGCGATTGGGGCAAGGAGTTTTGGGGTGGCGAGTCCTACTCTTCTTATCGTTTTTAGGCTGCAAAGAGAAGGGATTGCAAGGAAAAGCATCAAACGCACGCTCCTAGTCATAAAGCCATCTCCCATCTCCACAGATTCATCCGTGAGGAAGCCAATCGATGCAAATCAAGCAGAGTTTGTGATTGTCGACTCTGTCCATCAAAAACGCTCCCTCAAGCACCGATCCCATCCTGAACGCCAACCAACAGAGAATCAGGCACAAAAAACAAAGAAATTTTGGCAAAAGAAGAAATCCGAATGACGAGCAAAGAACAAAGGAACCCTGATCAAGCAAAAGAAACAATGCTGTTCTGGAGACCAAAGGCCAGTGGCGAAGTCCCGAGATGATGCTGAAAACCTTTGCGCCGGTCATGCCTCTGTGTTGCGCAAAGGAAACAGTCCCAGAATGAAGAGTGAAGAGCAGCGAATGTGTAGAGAGAAGCAACTCAGCTCCGGAGGCAAAACGTTCAAGGCGAAGTCTCGGAGCGCTGCTGGCCTTCCAGCTGAAGGTGCCGCAGTTGCTGTGCAAAGGAATCAATCCAGGGCGAAGCTGAGAGATTGGGACAGGAAACAAGAGAGCTGCGCCTCCAGAGACCAAAAAGCTGTGGCGAAGTCTCAAAGTGCTGCTGGCCCTCAGTCGAAGGTGCCGCTGTGCTGTGCGAAGGAAACAGTCCAAGATGAAGAGCAATTCGGAGGATAAACGGAGAAGACAGAGCCGGCCTCCCAGATCCGATCTCTACCTCCTGCCCCTCAAGCTGTCGGGGTAGAGCTTGCTGCGGTAGATCTCGCTCTCCAGGGAATGCGACGTCCTCGTCGGCCTCGTGCGGCCCGCCTGCCTGTTGCCCGGCTCGACGACGGTGCCGGCCCAGCGAGCGTTGAACACCCTCGCCTGCTCCTCGCGCGTCGGCACCGCGGTGCCGTTGTTCGTGAGGTCCGACTCCAGCCGGCGACCGTAATCCCTCAGCCACTGCCGCTCGCCCGGCGTGAAGTGTGTGACGTCGGGCCGCAGCGACGCCGCGCCGTGGCGCTTCAGTACCTGGCACGTCCACCGGTTGAGCTTGGCGATGTCGGCGGCGGCGTTCCAGTCGATGGCGGGCGCGGCGCCAGCGCCGCGCGGACCGCGGGGGGTGTACCGGAGGAACTGCGTCACGCCCGGCTGCGTGTTGTCCGTGTACGACATGGTGAGGTGCTGGGACTGGTCTGTCCCGCGGACGAAGTGGTGCTGCGGGTGCAGCAGGCGGAAGCCGTTGGCGCCAACAACGGGGTCGTTGCGGCTGCGCAGCGCGTTGGCGGCTGGGGTGGGCGGAGCCGCGGCGGCAGGGAGTGCGGCGCGAGCGGCGGGAACGGCCGGGGCAGCGGGGACAGCGGGAACAGCAGGGGCGGCGGGGGCGGCGGGAACAGCGGGAGCGGCGGAGGAGGGGAGGGGAATGGTGGTGGAGGCGGCGCTGGCCTCCAGGCGGCGGGCGGCGATGCGCTTGCTGGCCCTGACGGGCATGATGGGGGCCCCCTCAGCCTTGCGCTTGCGCTTGGGCGGGTGCGGCTGCTGCGCCAGCGCAGCAGGCTCGTCGTCGTTGTCGTCGTCGTCGTTCTCGGGAAGGGGAGGGAGCCCGCGCATCGCCCGCCAGTCCTTCTCTGCCTCCTCTTCGGTGGCCGCGGTCAGGCCGTCCAGCGGCTGACCGCGGCGCTTCGGTGCCGCCTTCTTTCCCTTCTTCGCCCGACCAGGGCCTGTGAGGAGAGTCAGTTTGTGCTTCTTGAGGATGCTGACAGGAGATAAAACTTACCTCCCGGGCGCCTGGCCGGGGCAGGCTTCGGTGCCCGCGGGCGGGCAGACGGCGCGGCACGGCGGCGGGGAGGCGGGGAGGGGAGGCTGAGGAGGGGCACAGCGCCCGCGCTGCGCAGAGCTCTGTGGCTCGACATGATTACGGTTGTTGTTGGTGGGGGGGGGGTGCGGAAGAGATGGAAGGGTGCTGCTGGGGTAGAAAGGAAGAGGAGCGGGAGCAAGATCGACTTGAGGTTTTGGCCACTGGTGCATGCTATTGTGGGTGAACGCTATTGTGACAATGATATTATCTTCAGCGAAGCGTTTCATGCTGCGTTTCATGTCTTTGCTGCCTGGCCTCACTTGGGAGTCGAGGTAGCGGGCGGGAGAAGGTTTTGCAAACTTCACCGCGACCGGGCAATGTCACCCTAAGTGAGGTGAGCACACCGATTTTCGGCACTCTGCCAAAGCTGGCGAAGACCTAACATCTCTCACATCAAGATTATGTCGGTATCTCTAAAATCACGTTAGCCGTCCGTTTTGAGAGTCGAACTCCTCCGAGCTCTGAGCGGGAACCGAGTCGGGCGTTGACATCCGGAAAGAGTAGTGCAGCAAGTACTCATCCATGACAATTTCGACAGTCTTGCATTCAGACTGACTATCCGTATGTCTTCGCTTGAAACCTGCCGCTTTGTATACGTATATACCAATAGTAGGCGCGGTCCGCCAACAAATCCCACCAAGAACACCATGTTCGTTCTACGTGGGCAAGTCGAAGCAACTGTTCAGACGTAGAGGTGATTCCACAAAATCTTCAGGAACGGGCAATTGAATCAAATGTATGGACGTAGACATGCTGAAGTTCCCTTTTTACGTAGGCAGTTGGAGAGAATACAGGATGTAGGTTAAATCCCAATCTGCAAAACACATCTTAGACTTCGGATCCCACGACCTATGTAATACGCAGTCTGTGGGCACGTCGTAGAAAGTGCTGACTGAAGGATTGCCTAAAAAATACAAAAAGCAAGAAGAAATGACAGGAGCAATCAAGAATCTACCACATCTTCGCCATGTCTGCTGAGCCTCCCAGATCTCGAACTCATCCGCCATGAGCGTCAGGCCTCCCAGATTCCAGTCCTCGCTGACGTGCCGAGCTTCCCCGATCTCAGTCACGCCCGCCGTCATGAACGCCAGGCCTCCCCGATCCCGTGCGCCCTCGACATGAGTGTAGTAAAGTTGCCGTAGCCACGTCCGTCGTGGGTACGAAACGCAGCATCACTCCGCCTCGCCTCGCCGCGATCGCCTTCGCCGCATGCAGCAGCCACCCTCAGCCCCGCTCACCCCCTCTTCGTCTCCCCCTTGCCCGCCCCCCTCCTCCTCTCCCTATCCCTCCTCTCCCTCTTCTCCCTCTTCCTCGCCCTCTCCTCCACATCCCCCTCCGCCTTCTTCGCCGCCATCGTCCTCAACGCCGCCAACCGCGGCATCAACCCGTGCGCGCTCACCGCCTCCCTCACCTCCTCCGCGCTCCTCGCCGGCCTCGGCCCCGCCTTGACGTACCTCACGCCGCTTCCCCCATCCCTCGCTACTATCTCGAATGTCAGCTCGCGGCCCTCGATCTGCGCGTTGAACAGCGCCGCGATGTCGGCGTCCGAAGGCAGCGCGTCCAGCCGCGCCATCCACGCGTCGATGGGGCAGAAGGACGAGTCCGAGTCGCGCAGCATTTCGAGCTCGGGCTCGAGCCATTTGCGGGGGCTGCTGGTGTTGGCGCCTGCGGCGGCGGTGGAAGCGGAGGGTGGGGTGGAGGGGTTGGCGGGAGCGAGATCAGCGGGAGCAAGAGCGGGAGTGGAGGGGCGGCGTGGGGCCGCGGCGGCGAGGGCCCGCGTGCACTTGGAGAAGGGCGACTCTGTGGCGGCGTCGCGGCGGGCGTGAGCATGAGGGGTGGCGCCCTGGGCGTTCGGCCTTGTGTCATCGACGGCGGCGGAGTGGTGCGTGTTCAATGCGCCGGCGCCGCGGGCGGTGCTGCGACGGGTGGACGAGCGGGCGCTGCGGCGCTCGGAGGCCGCGGTCGATGGGGAAGGTGCCTCGTCGCCGCTGAACGGGCTGGCGGGGCCAGAAGCGGCCGGCGCGGCGGTGGGCGCGGAAGTGATCGCGGCGGGGGTGTCCGCGGCCTGGGTGGTGGACTGTGTGTTGACAGGGAGTTGACAGTCAGTGGCCTTGCTGACCGGGGATTCGGGCGCGGTGCAGCGGCGACGCTGCCTCGCAGGCTCCTGGGGGCTCTCGCCGACGGCCTGCTCTGCCTTGCGCTTCGTGGAGCGGGTGGCGCGCTGGGCTGGCGGCGCCGCAGTCGGGGACGGTGCAGCCGGCTGTTCCGCGACACTGCTGGGCTCCGTGGCCGCCTCTGATGCCGTGGGAGAAGTCGGTTCCGACAATGAAATGCTCATCATGCTGTCCTGCGAACGGTCGGAGCCCGCAACGCTCTCCGAAGCGCGGCGCTGAGCTTCGGAGGCTTCGACGGCGGCCCTGATGGCGGGATCCACACCCTCCCAGCATTGATCCAGCGCCTCAGCCTGCCTAAGGCGTCTCTCCTCGCATCTCTTGCGTTTCTTCTCCTCCTCCTTCTCGCGTGCCTCCGCGATCTTCTTTTCCATGACGCGGCCAGCCTTGACTTCGCGGATGGCTGTTTCAACGAGTGATCCGCGGCGGATACGAGCCGCCTCGCGGACCTGGAAGACCCTCAGGGGTTTGATTTTGTGGTCTACCCTGGCGTTCATCGGCCTGTTTCTAGGCCCTATGAATGCAGCAAAGGTATCGACTAGGACGCCCGCGGTTTGGGTTAGCGGCTCGGTGCTGGGTGCTGTGCTGGCCTCTTGCAGGAATTGGGTTGCAGTAGGCTCTATGCTGATCTGCTGCTCAGCGTACGTGCCAGCAGGCTCTGCCACAGCTTGCTGTTGAACTTGGGTGCAGGTGGGCTTAGTGCTGGCCTCGGGCTTGGGGACGGAATGTTCAGAATCATTCGCCGGCTGGTCGTTGGGTTCGGCGGTCTTTTCGACGGTGACGCCAGCTATCTCTCCGACGATGGCCTTGGGGACAAGAACCTTGCTCTGCTCTGGTTGTTGGTCGCACTCGACCTTCATCTTCTTCGAAATGGGGTTAGGCTTGAAGAACTCTGAGTTGTCCTCACCGGCTTCTTCGGCCGTCCGCTTGTGAGCAGGGTGGAGGGAAGCTCCAATGGCGATAGACGCCTTAGTGGCTTGAGGGACCGGACGCTGGGGGTGGCCGGAATGTGCCTGAGTGACCTGACCCGCAGTCCTGCGCCTGGGCTGGGCGATCTTCCTCACAGGCTGACTATCAATGGCTGTGGCTGCAGGAGTACTTGACAGAGGAGTATTGGATGCAGTCGGGGCGTCGGTCATCTTGATGTCAAGGTCCTTTGCCAACCTAGCGTTCTTCTTGGGCCGGAGGAATGGCATCACGTGGGCAGAATGCTCGAAGGGCACAGTGTGCCTGTGCTTTGGGCGTGTCTTCTGGATGCGGAGCTGTTGGTACACGTCAGTACTATTCCTGTGGGTTTGCGGGTCAGGGAATTTACCTTCTTCTCATGCCACCTGATCTTGCGGACCACTTGAGCCATCCAACCACCGCCCTTTTTGGGGAGCTTGCGGTCCAAGTGATGTATCTTCCAGGGGCCTCTTGTCGGTCCATGAGAGTCGTACTTCGCACGAATGGCTCTCTTCGAAAAGTAGTCCTCCTCGACTTTCTCCCCTCTAGAATTCTTGCGGACGAATTTCAGCGCGAGAGCGCCCTGGGTGCTTTCCTTCAGGTACGTAGCTGCTTCCTCCTTGGATAGGTCGGGTGGATGGAAACTAAGCCTGTTGGAGCAGCCCGCAAGCTCGCCCTTGTCAACGGCGCTCATGGTGATCTTGACTTCAGTTCTGTCAGCAACTGGTGCCTGCAGAATGAGGGAACACTCAGTTGAGGACCTACTTGCAGTCGCGTTTACGAAAGAGGGATTGATGCAAGATGGGTTGGTGTTCGTAGAGTGAATACTGGAATTCCCGGAAGTTGCGGGCAAAAAGGTTGATATCGCGACCGGGGTGATCCAGCGAGAAGAGTGACAGGTGGAAGCGTTGTGTCGGGGTTGCGAAGTGGAGGGGAGCGTATACATAGGGCGAGGGCGCGGCGGAGGAAAAGCGGGTCCGTAGAACCGCGTCTGAACAGCGACCCGGACGCGTCTAACACTGCGCTAGGACCGTTGGAAGAGCCAGCCAATGAGGTTGTGAACACTTTCAATGACATCATTTTCGCGCTGACTGCGAGAGAGCGACTGGTTCGGCCGTAACTTCTGCGCCCTCGTCCCCGACATCGTTCAGATGCAGAATCGAATCGTATATTGTATATAGGCCACAGACACGCTTCCAGCTCACGACCGCGAGAGGAGTAGCACTACCGAGCTATGAAGGGGCTACAAGGCACTTAGATTATCCAGAAAGTTACGTCAAAAGGAAATGGTAGGGACAAAGGCCGGGCTCAGTAGCTTGATCAAACGGGCAGTGCGAAAAGATGGCACCTCCACAGCTTCCACTTGCTTGATGATTGGCATATGCAGAGATATCGTCGTTGTTTGAGACTATGGAATGCCGGCGTTCATGGACCTTTGCTTTCCTGTCGCTCAGCCGTGGAGCTAAGAGCTGGCTGCATGCGGTATGAGAAATGGGCCACACAGTTCAGCGAGAGAGTCAAAAGAACATGGTACAATCGATTCAAGCTATCAGCGTTTATAAAATTACAACAAGAACCGGTTGATAATACAATGGGAGAAGACACAGCAAGGCCAAGACAGCCAAAGAAGGCCAACGCCTCCAACGCACATTCGACCCAAGCCTCGCAGATTTGCGTGCTTCGCAGAACGTGATGATGCATGTACTTCCCCAAGTACCATGCCCTCGTTGCCGCCTACATCTCAGCAGCACCCGGTCCCTCCGCCCCAAGGCCCTCCGGCTGATCAGCGCCCTCCTCAGCGTCTTCATCCTCAACGCCGCCTCCAGCGCCCTCATCGCCATCTCCCTCAGCGCCCTCACGAGCGTCCTCGACATCAACACCTTCACGCCCTCCCTCCCGCTCCTCCGCCTCCATCCCCCTCCTAACCCTCCGCCGGTGACTGTCGTTATCCAGCGTAATCCCCTCCCACAGCCCATACCGCCTCACCACCGTCTCCACCGCCCTCTCGCTCCTCGGCTCGCGCGGCCGCGACAGTACCGGCCCCTTCTTCGCGCTGTGGCCCAGCACGCGCTTGCCCACCCAGTGCTCGTTGAACTCGCGCACGAGCTGCCGGTTCGACGGCCGCGGGCGGACGTCCTTGTAGCGGGCCGCTTGGTCGCGGAGCCACTGCTTCTCCTGCGCGCTCCACGGGGTCGCGGTGGAGGCGTGCGGGACGTGCGGGAGCGGGGCGGGGAGGAGCGGGTTGCTGATGTGCTTGGAGGGGGGGAAGGCTGCTGTCGTGGTGGTGGTGGTGGGCGGGGGGAGAGGGGAGGTGGTGGCGTCGTTGTTGGCGCTGTTGTTGTTGCGCTCCGCGAAGGAGGTGTTCGTGTCCGAGAAGTCGCGCTTCCGCGGGACGGTGGAGGCCGGGAAGGCCGGGTGCATCATCGTGGGCGGCGGGGCTTGGTGGTGGCCGAATGCCGCGGGTGGCGCCATCGGGGGGTGCTGCCAGCCCGACAGGACTGCACGGAGGTTGTTGAGGTGGTCGACCGTAATGGCCAGCGAGGTGTGGAGGGTGGCGGGGGGCGGGACGTGGTCAGGCGGGGCGGCCGCTGGGACCAGATCGCCCTTGAGGGCGGCGTGGAGATAATTGAGGCAGTCCGAGGTCGTGGAAAGGGACTTGTTGAGGTCGTTAGTGGCGAGCTCGAGGTGTGTCATCTTGAGCGCGGTGTCGTTGATGGCGTTAGAGGCCGCGGCGATTAGGCCTGGGTCAATCGCCACGGCGCGACCCGGATACTGCTGGGTGTATCCTGGATGGTGCTGCTGCTGCGGCTGCGGATCTGCGCCATTATCAGAGAACATCGGCTGGTTGTGGTAGGGGCTGGTATAGCCCATGTATGGCAATGATGGCATTGGCGTCGATAATCCCACGACGTCAGGCTGCCTCTGCGCATCCGCACGGGACAATTGCGAAAGGAGCGGGAACTGTGGCTGGGACATCTCCAAGATTGTCTTTCCCTCATATCCTTCGAATCCTTCCTCGGACTCCGGGTCCGATGCTGGTTCTGGCCTTAATTCTGGCGCTGGGTCGAGATCTCCAACAGGCTCTTCTAGAGGGAAAAGGCCAAACGTGGACGCAGGAGGGTTAATTTCCTGCTCATATTTGTGTCAGTAAGGTGTAGCGTATGAGGCGCCGCGGTGGACGATTTACCTGGGCACTCCTGCGCTGGGAGGGCGGCATCCTGAGGTCATGATGCTTCCGCATTCCATCCTGTCCGCTATCACTACGTGGATTGTACGGGTTGAGACGCATTGCTAGTCAGCTGATGAAGAGGCAATATGGGTCAATGTTAAGCCGCGCGGTCGACTTCGGGTGCGTAGTGGAATGTTTGCGTGCGCGTAGGAGAAAAGGGTAGTTCGCGGAGCCGAGTTGGTAAGCGCGGGGCGCCAGATTCTGGACGCGTCAAGTCGCGACTGTGCCTTCCTCTTTAGGTGGCCCGGAAGATTCTGCGCAGTTCTGGCGGAGATGGCTGAGAACAGTCAACTGTTGTGTACGCGCGACGCGTGAGGTCCTGCCTGGAACCACCCAACTTGAACACACCCAGAACAAGGCGGGATACTTTGATCGCATGTACAGTCTGTGGGATTGATGAAGGGCCTCGCAATAATGGGGATGCTTGTTTAGGGGGGCGCTGACGCCCACCCACTCACCCGCATCGCGCGGGGCGGAGCCTAGGCATGTCTCCGGCATCATGTCAACTATCATGCTCTGGTACTTCTTTGGCTCTGACTGAACATCTGAGGGCCTTATTGGGATGTTTCTATAGAGCTTTTCCGCAAGTCCTCGTTGATATATTCGCTCCTGTTCAGAAGGCAGAACATAACCATACGCCTTTTTCCACCTGGCGCGCATCCCCGCTGTTTTCTCAAACATCTTTGACGTGCTTCCCGTACCCTTAGGAACATTCTGGAATATGTCAGCCCGCGTTGCCACCGCCCAACGGTTGCGGTCGACCATTTCCCCAGTCAGCAGCCGTGATAGGCTGGCTGGTGCCAGTAGTGAATCAATAACGGACTTTGCAACCGAGCTTGCATGCACGGCCAGTCGAAGCCACCCTTGGTAATTCTCCTTTCTTCGGTTCTTATTTCCAGCGACGTCTTTGACTCTTTGACCTGCTTTCTGGGAGGATTTGACATCTCAACAATTCCATTACTGCACTGCAAAATCATTCAACCCAAGAACGACGTGCGAAAAATCATGGTCAAGGAATCGTCATCACATGCCTCCGTTGGAATATTTAATGAACGAACGAGCAATTTAGAACAAGCTGAACATCAATCGACGATCTGGCATTCTCTTTTTGGGACTTTGTATGTGAAAAATTTGTGCCAACTCATTGCATTTGTGGCTTGCGTTGGGCCTCCCTGATCCCAATTGTCGCCCAAGTTGTTCTATCTGACTCTGGTCTATCTGGAAATTCAATGCACCAGTAGAATAAAGAACATCAAGATAATAAAGCTCGCAATGAAAGCTCCAAGAAATGCTGCTGCATAACAAACAAAGGAAACAACAGCATGCTCAAGCTACTTTGTGCGGTGGGCCTCCCTGATCGCATCCGCTACAAACAGAATTGGCTCTGGTAGAAAATCGACTTCAAAAGAGCAGACCCAAAAACTCCATACAATGTCGCTATCAAACAAACAAAGGAAAAGAAACATACTCCAGCTGATTCTTGCGGCGATCCTCCAAGATCCCGACCGCTATCCACAGCCTTGCTCATCAATCTGATCGTAAAGTTTCATCCGCCTGCCAGTCAAAAGCGGAAAGGTAACCAGGAAACACAAACTTAGCCAAACATGCTCTCAGTGAAAATGCCAAACAATGCCGCTGTAAAATCAAACAAAGAGAGAAAAAAACATCATGCTCCAGCGCGCGCTTTCTGTGTGAAGGGCCTCCCAGATCCCGTTGCACACACGGTCCAGTTCCAAGTAACGGCCGATTCCATCTCTCAGGCATAATCGTATCATCAGAGCCGCGGTAGTCATGGGCCGTCCTCCCTCTCTCGGACGGTTCGGTCTTCAGGCCGTCATCGCGCTCATTCCAGCAGAGGTCATCCGAGCCTCCACACCTCCCTCTCGTCATCTTCCTCTTTCTATTCCCCCTCCCTTCTCCTACTTCTTCACCCACTGAATCCCCTGCCGCGCCATCGCCGTGTAGATGGCCTCGGTGCCCCTGTCCTTCCGCGGCGGCATCTCAACCTCCACGCCCTTCTCCAGGCGTGTCAGGACCTTGCCACGGAACTCATCGTTGAAGGCTTTGGCCAGCTCCGGCCTGGCGAATCCCCGCGGGTGCCTCGCAACGAAGTCCCGCAGCCAAGCGAACTCCTCCTCCGTCCACTTGTTGTCCGCCATGTTGGGCCGCAGACGGGCGGCCTGGCAGCTCCGGCGCAGCCACTGCGACAGCCAGCTGTTGAGGCGCTGGATGTCGGCCTTGCTGTTCCAGTCAATGTCGCGGGCGGTCCGGCCCTTCTCGCCCGCCCAGGTGTGTGTGCGGGCGACGCGTGCACCGTTCTCCAGGATCGTGTAGTGTTGGGTGAGGTGCTGGACTTGGTTTTGGCCCACGACGAAGACGTGCTGGGGCCCGCTTAGCTGGAAGCCGTTGGCGCCGACGACGGGGTCGTTGCGGTCGCGGAGCTGGGCGGTGGGCGCTGCGGCGGTGGTGGTGGTGGAGGCAGTGGGGTTGGCTGCGGTGGAAGGAGCGGTCATGGCGGCTGCGGACGAGGAGGCGGCAGGCTGGGTCGCGCCCTTCTTCGCTCTGGTGGCGGTCTTTTTTGCGACCGTTCTCGGCTTCTTTGCCGCGGTCGAGGTGGTTGCAGCCTCTTTGCTGCCAGGGTCAGAGCTGGCGGGTCCCTCGGATGGACCAGCATTGCCGCGAGCGGCAGCAAGCTTGCGGGTGGCGGCTCGGGTGCGCTTCGCTGGCTGGGAAGCTTCGGTGACATCCTCGTCATCGTTTGAGGAGCGCTTGCGCTTCCTTGCAGGTGCAGTGTCGCTAGAAGTGGGAGCGGGGGCAGACTCGATAGCAGCAGCCCGGGTGCTGCTCTGCTGAGGACGTCTTTCAGCGATGAAAGCCTCTGTTGAAGTGCTAGAGGCCAGAGCAGCGACGCTCTCGCCAACCCGCTGCTGGGTACCCTGGGCTTGGGCTGCAGGCTGCGTGGTCGTGACAGCGGCATCATCATGGGTGGAGGCAGCACGACGCGCCCGCTTGGCAACAGGCGGCTCACCATCCAAGTCGGCGTCGATCGCCCTCCTCTTCACGGTGATCTTCGGACGGTCAGTCTGAAGACCAGTGAAGTGCAGGAAGATCTTTTCGTTGGGACCATCTGCCTTGGCAGGAGGGGCACTGTCATCAACTTCCGGAGCAGGCTGGGGTGTTGCAGGCTGAGATTCCGCAGGCTGAGGTGCCGTGGGTTGCTGGTGGAGGGCAGGCGCGGTATTTCTGGGAGTGGCCTTGCGCTTGGGCGCCGCCTTCTTCCTGGGAGCTGCCTTCTTCCTGGGTGCAGCCTTCCTGGGTGCAGCCTTCTTCTGGGGTGCAGCCTTCTTCTTGGGTGCAGCCCTCTTGATGTTCCTGTTGGTTGCAGCGGCCCAGACGGCGGCGGGCTGGTAGGCGGGGAGGTGGTATGTGTCCTCCTTCGTGGTGCCAATCAGGGAAAGGACTGGTTCCTTACGACCGCGCACCAAGGGCGCGGCCCACACAGGATTCGCCTCTCCGAACTTGGGCAGGTCGTCGTTATAGGGATCTGGGAAAGACTTTGGTTCCCAGATACTCAGCTTGCCGAGCACGTGTCCACCCACGAAGGAGCGCCTCGCATAGCTGTCGCGCAAGCGGACTTGCCGTCTCCCCGGCCACAGGAAGGTTGGCATTGGGTTCTCTTTGTAGAGGACAGCGTGCTCGTTCATCATCGTCCGGACGGGGCAATCTTTCCTGAAGGTGTTGTCGGCCTAATGAAGGATTAGCATTGGTCGTGGCATGGTTTGGATGTGGATGCTTACCGTGATGCGCCCTTGAGCGACCTGCATCTTGGTTTCGGTGTAAAGGGCCTCAAGGCTGGCCAAGAACTCCTCCTCTTTTCTCTTCTTTTCCTTCATGACTGGAGGGCTGTTAGCACTGCGGTCCAGCTGGTGCGGTGCGGGAGCAAACTTACAGTCGGCCTCGCAACGAGCGAAAGTCTTCGGGCGAGGAGCGGGAGCGGCAGCGGGAGCGGCAGCGACAGTGGAAGCGGCAGCAGCGGCAGCAGCGGCGGCGCCACGGGGACGAAGGTCGTGGTGGGAAGGCATTATGTCGTATGGATACGGGAAATGCGTCGAAGAACGGAGTGGGTAGATCGAAGGTTGTTCGGCGGAAGCGTTGCGAAGTGTTTGGGACTTGAAAAAACAAGGCGCTCGAAGAACGGTGGACGATCGGTGTTGGATGAAGAAGGGAGGGTGCCAGTCGAGGGGGGCGTTTTGTAGGGGGTGGCAGCCGCTGATGGAGACGCGTCTGCACGTGTTTACAGCCGCTGTGGGTGGGGCGGCCTCGAGTGTTACCGCTGCGACGCCTGTGCGGGCGGCGACTGACCGGCATGACGGTTGGCGGGGATCACCGTACATTCACTCGCGGTGAATTCGGAGGACACCTCCCGTAGGGGGTGTTTCACTGGTCCGGGTAACTCTCTGGGCTCAAGGGGAATCATCACCTCGTCCTTTCCGTCTATATATACATCATTCAAGGCCTGTGTAGTATATAGTGGAAGCCACGAAACAAATTAAGGGCGGTAGCCCCATCATGGAAGTCGCAACAGAGCTAAGATCTTAGACGAAAGTAAACAGCTATAGCTATGCGATAGACAGGGCCAACCGTCTTCCTAGAACAAAGGAAAGATAGATTCGTTGAACAGCTTCTTATAGGCATGGCTGTTGTGAGCTCGTGTGGATTGCCCAAAGACAGCAAACTAGAAACAACAAAGCTTTGCAGTAGAAGCATGTCTTAAGAAGCTATCAATCCATGATAGCCTTCGCCTCAGAACGTTTGAAACTTGAAAGGTTCCAACGTGACAGTATAAGGCTGAGGAAGAACCCACATAACAAATCTGATATCTTCAATCTTGTCCAAGGACACTTTTATGTTTTAGCGAAGCTGAAGCCATAATAATTGGTTACAAACTGAAGCGGTTCGTAGCAATTCTACACGCTGTGGATTACGTTTCAAGACGCGTCTATGGCTCGCTTCATTTCTTTCGTTCTGCTTGTTGTACTTCCCATGCTTTGCATTGTTCGATCAATATAGGTCAAGCAACGCGTTCCCTGTTGAGTAGAGCTTCAATTCCATGAAAAGCAACGCTGTTAAGGAAAAAATGAGCTAAAGTCTCACCATTTACATGATTTTAACGTATGCATACGCTACGAAGCTTTAATGCGTCCGATTGTCCATCTATATTCGTCTGTTCGTTCGCCCATCTATTCGTGATCTGGTGCTTTTGTATCTTCGTGAAGATTTCTCACTCCGTCGACGGTATCTGAATATACTAGAGGCTACTCCGCCGTCCGCCGCTGAAAGACCGCTACAGTTCCTAAGGGTGCTCGCGGTGATTGGACGCGCTGCTCGAATTGACGCTCTCCCTGGTAAAGGTCCGAGATATCAGATTATTACGGCCGATCACAGACGAAGCTCCAAGTTTCAGCAAAAATAAGGCAGAGAAGTCAGCGTCAAAGAACTTTACGTCGAGTGTAGAGAGATTTATCAATTCAGGCGCGTGCTTAGGCTCTTTCTGCAGGATGTGCTCGCCGTAGCTAGAGAATATGCTGGGATTCCCGGCGGCTTTGGGAGCGAGCGCACGATAGGAACGGACGGTGGTCACCTTTTCGGCCGCCCGCCTATCAGAAGCTTGCTTACTTCGCGGTAATATCTCCAGAGAATCGGCCGCGGGTAGGCGCGTGGCTTCGCGCCTGTGGAAGGGAGGAGGACATTTTTCATCGCGAAGTAACAGTGGCGGATGCCGCCGCCCAAGCTCACGTGTTGCAGCCGGTCGCGGGACGAACTGTTTCCAAGAAGGTTACTCCTTGTCACGGGCGCATCTCGCGAGAAGTGCGAGTGACGGAACAGTCATGCGCAGAGATCCTGTCCTGCGTCCGAACGGCGGCAGGGAGGTCCATCCACAAACCCCAGAGCCTCCGCTCCACCAGCCTCTCTGCCCAACCGCAAACCCGCTTCGCCCGCAAATCTACCCAACCCGCACTGCAGTCACAGAGGGACAGCATGAATCCACCTCGCCTTGACGTTCAAGCCTGCCGAGCCTACCTCTACGCCTGCGCCAACAGCCTGCTGGCCAACATCGCAACGGCCGACCTCCCAACGCTCGCCGCGATTCCGGACACCGCGAAGCTCGAACAGTTCACGCGGGACATAGTCGGCCTGTGCGAGTCTCAGATCCGGCCGGGCATGACGCAACGCGTCTATAACCATGAGCAGTTCCACCCCGCGAGCATCCGCATGTACGTCAAGAACGTCCTGCACCAATCCGCCGAGCATCTACACTGGCCCGCCACCCCGGAAAACAAGGTAAAGCACCACAACTCCCGCCCTTTACCACCTTGAATGATTCGTCTGATGATACCTTGCTATTTCACAGCGCATCGTGGAGTTCATCTGGAAGGAGTGCCTCTCGTATATACAGACGGAAGACAAGGCTGAGGAGGAGCAGCGCCGCAAGCAGCAGGCTGAGAAGGAGGAGAACGGCAGGCGGTATGACCAGCAGAAAGCGTACGACGGGCAGCGCGCCGAGGAGTTTCGCTTCAACGAGGTGAAGCGCACCTGGCGCAGCGTCGAGCTCAACTTCCTCGCCCACCTCTTCGCCGACAACCCCTACTTCGAGTTCGCCGCTGCCGCGCGCATGGTCAACCGGCACTACCGCGGCCAGATGGTCGACGGCGTCGCATTTATTGAGCGGACGGCGGACGCGGTCAGCTACCAGATCTCCCACAAGAACATCATGGCCGTCGCGAAGCAGATCAGGGAGAAGCGCCAGGGACAGGGTGACAAAGCGGCGGGAGAGGGCGGAGCGGTGAGCCCCAACTTTCGTTCGGCTTGAGGTGTGCGGTTGAGGCGGCGTTTGCTGCTCCTGCAAGTGATTTGGATACCGTTTGCCGCGAGCTACATCACCTTGAAACCCGACATCATTACTACCTTCATCTGAATCTCCATAGTTGCTACTTTGGGCTACACACTACATGTTCTGCTTTGGTTGGGCTTTGGTGGAAGATCTGGGGTCTCTGCACCGTGATATGCTGCCTTCGACAATCCGCCAATGCAGGCCAAAGACGGAGACAGCTGTGATGGCCGATAATGTAGCGGATGATGGTGTGATATGAAATTCTCTGCAAATGGGTTTTACGAGTGTAATTGTTATGTAGCAAATGTCACCTATCATGGCACGTCCTTTGCAAGTACGCGTGAGGTTCCCAAAGTGCCCGTAGCTCCTTAGTGAGCGCTATGGACAGTCGTATCATGAGAAACAGATCGCTAGCCAGCCGCGGGACTCACTGCCAGGATGAGGTTGAGGATCCGAATGGAAGATGGTCGAGCACATTGAACGCGCAAGCCGCCCACAGTGAGTAACAGTACGCTGTCGCCCAGCAGCTGCGCAAGCAGAACAGACCGCGCTCAGCCCGCATAAAGCAGATCAGGCGTGCCGCGGCCGCGAGAGTCCTGTCCAGCAGCGCATGTTTCCCACTGAGACTGCGACCGGCGGATGCCAGCTGGCATGGCCCACGGCGACGAAGCGGACACAACACGGCACCCGCTGAGAGGAGGCTGTTCCACACACCAAGACACGATCGCGACGTTACTCAGAGGCAGATTAATCTAAAAGAGATCGGGGAATTTTCTTCCTTGAAGCCCGGCTCAAGGCCAGGCAAACAACGAAAAAAAAAGGTTGTCGCAGCAACAGAAGACAGTGCAATATCTGTGCCACTGGTCACCAAGGAGCAAGCTCCCTGGGCCCTGTTGTTGAGGGAGACCTATGTGAAGGGTTACCATTGTCTTTACCGTGATTAAGGGAAGGGGAAGGGAAGGGGAGAGAGTAAACCTCGGCACCATGAGCTCAAGATCGCTCATGGTGCCGATGATGAGAGAAAAGAAGAGGAGAGGGTGGGCAGGAGGGCTTTTATACCCCACCGGCCGAAGTAATGTGGGGCCGATCAACTGCCAAGAACGAGGGACGTTGCCAGGGAGACTCTGTGAGCTAGGATCTCTGTGCCAAGGCAGCGCTTTAGGCAGTCGCACTGTCTCAGGCGGAGGATAGATTTTCCTGAGGCTGGTGAGGCGATTGCCCAGATCTGTGGACCCGAAATGCGGTGGGAGCTCGCCAAGGTGAGACCCACGGTCAGCCTTCGCCGCAGGTGTATTGCCTGTCCCGATTCAGAGTTGCTACATTATGGATGTGCAGTTTCTGCCCAGACGAAGCTCTCATGGCTTTTGTAATGATCCATGGTCGGCGCGTGCTAAGGTGCTTCATCGTTCAGTTCTGGGTGGGTGTAAATTGAGCCCCCGGGCTCCTCATTATGTAGATTTTCATGATCATTGAGCGTAGCAATGAGAATGCGACTGACAGATCTGCCTGCAGCATAGCGACGGGCAGCAAGTCTGCCGCCTATAGTATTTTGAGTACCCTCGGGCAGCGCAATCTGCGTCATAGCACTGCTATAAAACCAACAGCCGCCGCTCTACCTCAAGCAAAACACCACACTCTCCCACCAACCGCAATCATGAGCGTCACAATGGCGCAGAACGATGTCGACACTTGCGTCGTCATGATGCTGAACAGGGCCTTCACGCTGGCCATCCACCACCTCGACGGCGCGCAGCAGCATCTCGCCCGGATGCTGCACAGCACCGCGCTGGATCACTACATGAACTCCTTCACCATCCAATCCAGCATCGCCGCCTACATGCGCAGCAGCACGGACGACATCACCACCAGCACCGCCGCCGCCATCACCATGCTCCTCCACGCCATCACCACCTCCCCCACCCGCATCGGCGGTTCCGCCATTCCCCCCGCCTCCCCGGCCCTCCACTGCATCGCCGTCATGCTCGACGACGCCCGCACGCAAGCCGCCTACGAGCTTACCACCAACGTCCCCTCCCCCAACACCAGCGCCTTCGGCGGCGCCGGGCCGAAGCCCTTCTACACCGTCCCCTTCACTTCACTGCGGGCGGCCGCTACCTGCTGGGCCCCAACACCACCACCACCACCACCACCAACAACAACAACAACAACAACAACAACACCGCCACCGCCTTCGACCAAGCCCACCGCCTCTCCAACACGCTCTTCTGGCACCGCGCCAGCGCCCGCGCCCTCCCCTTCCCCTACGCGGCGCCCGCGGGCGATCCCTGGAGCACCCCCGGCACGACGGCCGCCCTCAACCTCTCGTGGGGCTACTGGCTCGCGCGCCTCGGCTACGCCGACCCCGCGGAGCACCTGGGCCCGTGGGGCCGCGAGGAGCGGGCGTACTTGGCGGCGCTGATGGCGCGGGAGCGGGACGTGCACGACGTGGATGTCGTGGCGAGGCTGAATGCGCACATGGCGGGGAGGGCGGTGACGGTCGTTTGGCAGGGGGTCAGGGTGGTTGTGCCATTCAGGGCGAGGGGCGTGTTTGGGCTGAGGAGGCTGATTGCGGGGGAGAGGGTGGCGGTGTGGAGGGTGGAGGCGTGGGAAAGGGAGTGGGTGGAGGATGAGAGGGTTAGGATGGAGAGGGAGGAGGAGGAGAGGAGGGAGGGGGAGATGAGGAGGAGGGTTCTGCCGGAGTGGTTGTGGTGAGGGGAGGGGTGGGGAGGCTTGGTATGCCTTCGATGGGGGCTGGGAAGGCTTTGGATGGGTTTGTTAGTTGAAAATTGGGCTTGGTATGGCTGGAGTAGATCATTGTACGATGGAAAGGAAATTTTGAGAGATCCCTAAGCATTTTCGCCTGCATTGTACTGCTTTGTGAATATTCTCAGTCCAGGATGCCGGAATTACCCATGATGGCTTACTCATGACTCGCGTATCTAACGAACAATAGAGCCTGTCATTAACATCTATAAATGCTGCTCTTCGTCAACACCAAGCTTTCTATATATACCATATCCCATCCCTTGTAAATTCATACTGTTACTTGACCAAATACAAGCTGAACTTGTAGAAAGAAACCAGAAGCGCAATCTTTAATATAAAATACCCAGCATTCTACTAATCTTCGTTATCATCTTAACAACACTACGTTTTCCGCACACACCCCAACCTGCTTCCCACAAATCCACACTTTTGGCCTGCCAGACATCCGCTAAATTGCATCATGTAGTAGGCAGCACTATTCTTGACATACGACACCTAACATGCGTTCGGCGTAGCAGTTTAAAACCCAATACTTGCCAGTCGCAATTGCGCAACCACCAACGCGCCGAAGCTGAACATGCGTAGATAGCAGTTGTGTATTGAGAGATGCACACTAACTAGATTGATATCGCTCCATGGACCAAGTAGCAGACATTTGCTGACCTGGCTCAACGAGACCAGATGCAAGTCGCGAACGATTGCAACAGGCCCAGGCGAGAACAACGCTGGTCGGCAGCAAGCAGAGGAGAGATCTGGTATCTACCGTGAACGAACATACCACCATGAGTAGGGCGCTGACACACGAACTGCACTCTCCAAACCAACGAGTCATTCCCTACGACAGCAAACCCTCGCAGCAACAGCTGGCTGAACGACAACTACCTGCACAACCACCGCATCAAGCCCCGAACACCCCAAAGGCACGCGAAACCAAACCAAGCAAAGCCGCCGAACCAACACAAGAGATTTCACTCCAGATGCAGACACCATACCACAATATCAACACCTTAAAACACACTCACAGTCGCATCCACGCACCGAGTGACGTCGGGCGATTTTTCCGGAGAACAGCCGTTTTCCCCTGCTCTCTCTGGCATCGCGCGCGCTCGAAGCGAGCCGCCGCTGGCCCGCATCCCTGTCGCCCGAGCCGGTTCGCTGGGCCCCACCTACCCGCACCCCCTCGCCACGCGATCGGCGCAACCTTGCGGGAACGTCAGCCCGTTGGTTGTGGGGGCGCGAATGGTGCCGGAGCGCCCGCGGGATTGAGGGGACTTTGGGGTGATTGGGCGGAAGGCTGCCTGAGTGGAAGTAGGGACGTGTGATGGACTTGGGGATTTGGAATGCGGGCGTTGAGTGCCTGTTTCGTGCGTTTCATTGCGACCGTAGTGTTCGGATTCTTGCGGGTTTCCGCTTAGAGGGAACCGTGCAATTTTCCCTCGCCCTGCAACTCCCCGGGGCCAGCGAAGCGGTCAGTCCATGTAAAGATGCAGTTATACACTTTGTGCCAACGCTGCGAGTCTCTGACGGGCGGAACTCTGCCGCTGGCTGCTTTACTCTCCCACGGCGAGAATGAAGCTCATTGGCGGCGATCACTGGGGTAGAGTGGTCGCAGTCTGCAACCAATAACTACCGCTCACGCCATGGAAAAAGTTTCGTCGATATATCATCACTTGAGAGTCTTTAAAGTGGGTTGTGGGACATGGGATGCGAATCGTCTACCAAATTTCAGCATACCCATTGACTTAGTTATAAGGGCAAGATTTTAACTTTAAAAAGCTCAGTGATCCAAACTGACGGTCGCACACGCGGCGTCAGTTTGGATTCTTTTCCAAGAGTGTGGAGCGGTGCTTAGGACTACGTCCTCAATTTCACCGTGTTCTATATTACTATAAACAAACCGATGAAGCATTCTCGTCTAACGGTCTATTGAATCTGAAGGCAAGGCGTAATGTTCAGCTTAGTGCCTGGGTGTCGAGCCATCGAGCGGGAACGAGCGGTGTCGATTTCATTCTACTATGCTGAATACCAAATATGTTGACTTTGCGTGGAGGACTTCACGCAGTTCAAAACCTCCGTAGAAATCCACCCACGAACTGGTGGTGGTTGGATCAGAGCAAAGCCAAGTCTTCTCTGAAGGGTTGCAAAAACACGGGATATTGGACAAGCGGGATATCAAGCTCTTGGTTACGAACAAGGAAGCTATCTCGGAGCGGAGGATAATATTGTGGTGATTGCTGCCTCCGCTGACCCCGGGATGTGTTGTCGCATAGTGGACAAAGCGGATGGTTCAAGTCTCTCAATCTTGGCAGCTTTCTTGATGAGTGGCCGGGGACTAAACTTGGGCCATGTGGGATAACACCGATTGCAAGAATTTGATCAAAAGGATGTTGAAATCTCGGTCTATGTTTTCTTTGCGTCGGGGTTGAAACGCCGTTCCGGGGTTGTGGAGCTGTTCACGCCTCCAATTACCATGAAGAGGGTCCTATCGACGGCGCAAAGATACGCGGTACAAGCTGATCATGGTACAAAGAAAGCCTAGAGGTCTTATGAAGAAGGATTGTTGACGTTAACACCGGGCGAAGCACTTGCTGTGTTCATTGCGCAGGATCAATGAAGGCTAGCGGCCTGTAGCAAGGAAGTACAGCGCACCCTGGAGGAGACTGTTCAAAACGTTGCCTCGGGCGCACTGACAGTCTCTTGCGTTGGTATCCTACATAAAACATCTTCCGAAGGTCACGCACTTCCACCACAAAAAACAACAACACACCTCCCGCACCCGCGCCGCGTCCGCACCCGCACTTGCAACGAGAAAATCTACGGTCTCCACCGCAACAACAAAATGTCGGAAAGTACTGGCTTCAGCTCGGAAAATTTGCCCATGGGGCCGATTCAGGACACGCGAGGCGGCGACGAGGACTCCATCGAGCTTGGCAGCGAAGATTCAAACACGGACGATAGCGTCTCGGTCAATGACAACTCCGAAGAGGAAACCTCCTCCCTTCAAGAAGGATCTGATGGTGGTGTACCCATCGCTCCAGATGAGGAAACCACTGGCGAGAGTCAAGGTAGCGACATCAGCGATAACTTGGGGGACAGCCTGGAAGATAACGATCCCGAGGCACCCACCTACGGCGGAATCATTCTAGACAATGATCGCGGCTTCATCCACCCAGACGGGCGCGAAGAAGTTTGGTACCAACAGCCGATGTCGACACAAACTTCAGAGCGAGGCTGGACCACCATCAACTCCCGTCCTCGCCGCCTGCCCGCTTCATACGTCGACTACGAAAAAACGGAGGATGAGCACGACGGCCCCGTTCCTGTCAGTGGCAACGAGTTCGAAATCGCCGCAGAAGCCACCAAGGAAGAGATTGAGGAACTCGCCTCCGTAGAGCAGACTTGCACCTGCACGTCCTCGCCAACCTCGCGCATCGCTAGTGAGATCCCGTACTTCAACCACGAGAAAGGTAAGCTCCACTGCCTGGACACCCGTGAGTCGTACGTATCTAATGATGATCTTGCACACAGGCTGGTGGATTGACCCGGGAGCCAAGTACCCGCAGCGCACGACAGAGTACTTCGTCTCTCACCACACTCGCGATCGCATGAATGACGAGAAGAAACGCAAGCACAATGCCATCGACAACAACGGCGGCGGCAGTGGTGGGCTTATTTTTGTTCAGGATGCGACCCGAGACGCAGTCCCGGCGCATACGCAGAGCATCGAAGCCACGGTGCCGCGCTGCGACCAGCACTTTCCCATCACCGGCGTCCTCGATGAGGACTGGAAGTTCCTCTGCGGCTCACGCTACATCAAGCAGCGCGTTCGTATTGTCACCGCACCCGACGATTCCTCCTCCGGCGACGCAGACACGGCCGATGGTAGCGCTGACAAGGATGACGAGCCCATGAGTCACTCTCCGCCCTTCCACGTCGATTCCGACGCCGACGCCGACGACCCCGATAGCTGGGAGACGGAAGACGAGGACCCCTCCACCTACACCTACACCCAGTACGTCGACCAAGCATACCAGCTGCGCCTGATCGAAGACGACGCGCCTGCCGGCTGCCGCCGCATGAACATCCACTCGCCGCCCGCCGATTGGGCGGACCGCCACTCCATCATGAAGCTCAACCGCTGGCTCTACAGCTTCCGCCACCGCAGCGAAAAGCGCCAGGGTCGTGTCGTGTCTGCTTCTGCCGCTGCTATTGCTGCTGCCGCCGCCACCGCCGCCGCTGCTGCCGACACCACTGCTACCGCTCAAGCCGATACTCCCGAAAGGGAGAAGAAGAAGCAGAACAGTCACAAGAGCAAGAACGAGACAGAGACGACGACAGGCCCTGCCGGCCCTCCTGCGAACAAAACCTCAGCCACAGTCCTCTCCAGGGCCTTCGCCGCCACGGCCTCCGGCGCCAACGCCAACGCCAACACCAACCCCCCTTACGAGCCCGACAACAACAACACCACCACAACCCCACCCGGCTCCCCCACCCCCCTCGGCCTCAACGCCATCCTCGACGACCCCTCCACCGTCTACCCGCGCAAGCCGTCCCCTTCCCCCCCTCCCCGCCCCCCCACGCCCCCCAGGACATCGATCCCGCGCCTCCCGTGGACGCACCCGGAGCTCGACGCGGTGCGCGACGGCATGGTGCGGCAGCTGCGCGAGGAGGGGCGCTACCGACACGGGGCGCTGCTGCAGGACCTGCAGCTGCGGTGGCCGGCGCGGCCGCGCACCGCGGCGGCGCTGGCGATGGCGATGCAGCGGCATGGGTTGGCGGGGCGGGCGAGGGCGGTTGCGTTTGGAGAGGAGGGAGGATCTACAACCGGTCTTTTGGGTGGTGGGGCTGGCGTTTTGGAAGGGGAGGGGGAGGAGGAGGGTGGAGGGGAGGATGGTGGGAGTGGTCGAGAGTGAGGGATTGGCCTGGTGGTGTGCGGGGCTGGCGGGTTTGGTTTGTGCGGTTAGGCTTGATTGATGGCGCTTGGGGGTTGTATGATAGGCATGATGGAAGCGTGATACTGCCGGGATGGCGGAGTAAACTGCTGCTTGCGTTCGGTCATTTGGGTGCAAAATTCGGTAGAGCTGCCATAGGCGCGGTGGTCGGCAGAACGGGAGGAAACACGATAGCTATGACAGAGAAAACGGCCATATGGATTACAAGGCTCTCTTCGATGCTAGATGCGAAATGGAAATGAGAGAAGCTTCCCAGAATGCTCTGTAACCGGTCGTTATTTGCTTTGAGCACCGGCGCGCGTTGTGTGATTCTGCCGCAAACATTCAGAGCCGCCGCCTATATCGGAATTCAAGCTCGAAGCATTCTCCGCCGCTGGAAATCTAAAAACAGTGCCTAGTTGCTTTCGCTGCTCTGCAAGTGACTACCGCCCAAGGTGAGGGAGGCAGAGCATGAGCGCGGGAGAAAGGCGCATGGACCATATCACTGACGCAGCGCATGCGCAAGGCCACGCTCTACCGCCGCAGAGGTCCTCTGGAAGCTGAAAGATCTTTTCGCAATCGATAAGCGGGTAGCGCGGCACTGGTGGGCGTATGGCTCAAGTGACATCATCGCAGAGCGCGCTTCCATGAGGCCGCAGTCGGGCGAGTCTCATACATCGCGCGCGGAGTAGACGAAGCTCTCCGCCCTCCAGAGGAAGGGAACGTCGTCATTCAGGTATATACATCCAAAGTTCTCGGTGCTTTGCTCGGACACGAAAAGGTGCGCGGCCATCGCGAGCGAGCGGTCCCGCCGTCCGTCAGGCAGTGCGCGCAGCTCAGCGACACCGCGCGGCGACGCAACGCCCGCTAACCCTCAGCCTGCCACAACAAGACGCACCTTTCCCGCGCTCGTCGACACGGACCCACTCTTAGGCGCGCTTGGCAAAGGGTCTCTCGGAGCGGCATGTCCACAAACCTCCCGTACCTTCACGCCGACCATCCGCCTCTCTCCCACACCCACAAACTTTGCCCATTGCCAACCGCGATTGCAACTTCCCACCCAACGCCTTTGCTCTTCGCCTTCGCCAACTTCAGAATTTCCTCGTATGAGCCACTATTCGTCCCTCTTTGCTCTGCCTCAGCTGACACCTCCCTCTCCTCACCCAGATCTTGCACGCGTAACCAAAATCATCGCACTTCCAACTTCACCCATTACTGCAACATTCCGTGTACTATCAGCAGATATGTCCCCCAGTCAGAGCTCTTCGGCAAAGAAGCCTTTGGCTTCGATTGACAAGCACACCAAGGCTGCCCGTCGCAGCACGCGTCCTGCCAGCATGAGTCCTAGCTGCAAGACTCCTCGCATGGTCCCGCAGCATGGAACCGTTCATCACAGCCCTTGCGCCCTCACCGAGTCACCCCAAGGCTCCTTTGGCACTGATGCCAACGGAGACTTCACTGAGATGAGCAGCCCGTCTTCCGACCAAGATGACATCCGCTCACCCTTCTTCCCTCACCCTGAGGGCATGATCGCTGAGAACCTCACCTCAAACGCCGCCGATGGCGATGTCATGGAGGAAGATTCCCAGGTCGAGCAGGGTGACGACATGGATTTCGAGGTCACCCAGGCCAATGTTCACTGGGACAACAAGCTCAACTGTCCGGCTCGCCCCATCTCGGCCCCCTGCACTGAGACGGTCAACCCGGGTCTCCAGGGCCCTCGCTCCAAGTGCATCTGCGGTGAGCTCAATGGCGGCAAGCGTGTCCCCATGCGTCACGCAAAGAAGTGGCACTACAAGGGCCCCAAGTTCACCTTTGACGAGAAGTCCGGTAAGCCGTCTTCCCCTGGCCGTTGAGCTTTCACTAGCTAACAACGAACCCTTACTTTCAGGCGCCTACGTCGCAAACAGCGCCCCGGCCCTGTCCACGCCTTTCCACACGTTCGAGCTGAACGGCAAGACCGTCTGCCAGCCCATCACCGTGTCCAAGGACGACTACGCCATGGGCAAGCGCGGCAGCAACCTCTCCGCCGAGCGCACCGTCCCGAAGTGCGCCCATTTCCCCATCACCGGCCTCGCGTCCTACAACGTGCCCTTCGTCAAGGGTCGCATCAGTAAACGCGCCCCCAACGCGCAATGCTTCTTCACCCGCGTCCAGGACCAGGCCCGCCACCTCTGCCTGATCGAGAACGAGTCGCGCCCCGACGGCACCGTCCGCCGCCGCATGAACATCCACGCGCCGCCCGCCAGCTGGGAGGACCCGGCCGCCATCTCGCACCTCAACCGCTGGCGCGCCCAGTTCCGCCAACGCAAGCTCAACGTCACCTCGCGCGAGGCCCGCAAGAAGTGGTCCCCCGACGCCCTGGCCTATCTCGTCGAGCGCCTCGCCCGCGACCCGAGTACCTACCGCTCCGAGCTCGCTCGTGACGTATCCAGGCGCTTCAACTACTATCGCAGCGAGCATGCCGTCTCGTGTGCCATCGATAACCACAAGTTGCGCCCCCGTGCCCAGGAGCTGCGTGCGCAATGGGAGGCCGAGCGCATGTACGACAAGTTTGGCGAGACCGAAAACGATATCCCCATGGACGACTCCGCTAGTGACGCCGACTCGGCGGATGAGGAGATGAGTGAAGATGAGGCCGACGTCAAGATGGAGGACTCGGATGAGGGTGAGGATGAGGTCCGCAATGCGGCCCCCACGGCCCAGAGCGGTTCCCCCGATATCCCGATGATTGACTGGACGATGTGAGTGCTTCACTCCAGCACCACCATCGTCGACGTTTTTCCACGACTATAACGAATGCTACGACAATGAGGTTCTTTGTTCCCTTTGTTCCCTTTGTGGTGGGATGCGGACAGCCAGCAGCAGCTCGTTGTCGCATCGCCACCAGTTTCCCTCCAGCTCGCTTCCCTCCAGCACTCCAGCGGATTGTCCCATGGAGGCTTGCTCTGGCAGCCTACCGCCTCTGACCCCATGTCGGAAGATGAGAGCCACCGGTCGAATTGACCCCAAAAATTTTCTCTATGTTTGAATTTCCTACTTCGCTCAGCTTTACTTCTCGACGCAACGGCGACGGTCCATCAGGCCAACACAAATTCCGACCTACGTCGCCCAGCATTTCCTACTTACAAATTTGTCCGGACGCAACTCTGGATACGCACAGCGCTTTGGTCATGGCAACAGGCAGACTTGGGTTCTCCGGATCTCCCACTGGTCGGCTTTGAGTACATTCCAGCGCACAGCGTTTTTTATTCTTTTCCTTCTGGATCATTCTGCCTTCATCGACGTGCTGTTGGCACATGGCTTGCAAGATTCGTGACTCTTGCCGCCTCTGAGCGCTTATCAGCAATGGTCTGACTGTGATCTCTTATTTCTTATCTCCTTATTTTTCTGGTATCTCGCCCGCAGCAACACATTGGGCACACTGATTGAGTTTTCTGGGAATCTTTTGTAATTTTTCCTTTTTTTTTTTCATGGTTTGAAATCAGAAAGACCGATGGGGTTGGGTTTTCGCATGAGCATGGCTCATCAGACATGGCATGAGCCCATTGACACTTGCATTTGCTTGCGGAAAGGGCATCAGATGTAGATCAAAAAACTGAACTTGCTAATAATATGGTTATTTTCCTACTGGGAGCTGAGTGGTCGTTTTGTCGCTGGTTCCGGTTGAAGTGACGAGCGTGCCATAATACGCCTGTGCAGGCGCTTCAGTGATCACTTCTCCAACCTGTCAGCGCGTCCGGTCGCATCCACTGTGAGTTTATGTGCTCTGACTGTTCAAAGGATATGGATGACTTGCTGCTAAGCGGATTGAGCGCATGAACGAGAATTTCGCAGCACACCCATACACAGGCGTATTCAGGCGACTACTCCCGCATTGCAGCCGCTGCTTCAACTACCCAGCAGCTTGCTGTAGAGATTCGGCGGTGCTCGCCATTGCTTGGGATCGGTCAGGCAGGCTCGTCGCGCTGTAGGTGCAGCCCAGCGCGGATGCCGTTTCAGTGACCCATATCTCACCCTCCCCGCTCCGGGCGACCCGCGTAAAATATCTGACTCCCATCCGCACCGCTCGCCCGCTCACCAGCTCACCCACACACACACACACACACGCACCTCTTCGCCACCCTTCCCTCCCAGATCTTCCAGCTCCGCAGCAGCCGACCCGCCAAACAAACAACAACAACAAAGGCTCGTCTCCCAACGACGCGCCTCGCACCGCGTAGAAGCAGAGCAACAAAGACGACACCACCCCTCTCACCCGCTGACCACGCATATCCCGCAACAATGGCCCGCCAGAGCAAGAAGCACCGCAACCGCAACCGCCACTCCTCGTCGAGCACGCTCTCCTCCCTCTCGCCCGATTCGCATGAAGAGCTGCAAACCCCCCATGATGGCAGCGGCGGCGCCAGCAGCAACGTGATCAACAACAGTAACCCGCCGCCGCCGCCCCGCTCCGGCACCGCCGCCACCGTCCCCCTTCACCCGCCCTCCGACGCCACGCCCGCGCAGGGCCACCGCTTCTCCACACTGCGCGTCGCGTCGCTGCCCACCGTCACCGGCGCCGAAGGCATCGAAGGTGACACCGTGCCGATGACGCAGATGGAGGGAGATGCAGACGAAAGTAAGAGCGAGAGGGACAAGCGCGAGAGGAACGAGCGTGCGGCGCGCAGGCGCTCGAGGAGGAGTGACGCGCCGAGTCCGACGGACGAGGGCTACTACACGCCGCTGGCGCCGGTGGTCGTGAGGAGGCCCGTTGGTGGTGGTGGTAGCAATGCTGCTGCCGCCGGCGCTGCGATGACCATTCGCACGAAGCGCCGCCGTGGTGCCGTGGATGTCTACGACAACGACAGCAGCAACGGCGAGACGAAGCCCGACGTGGATAACGACGACGAGCTAGACGACCAGGATGTGGTCGCGGGCGAAGAGACGCCAGCGCCCAAGCGGGCTAGGCGTGGCGCCGGTAAGGCTGAGACGATGTCTGCGACTACGGCGACGGGTCGCGCGCTAGCGGGCGCCACCGGCCCCTTTGTTGCTCGTGCCTCGTCGCCGTCGGACGGTGGTAGCAGCGAGGCGACAGTCTCGGCCGCGGTCTCTGATTGCGAGGAGGCCGGAGCTCTTAAGGATGATCGGCGCCGTTCGATCGCCGTCGATGTCGTCGCTACTGATCAGCAGGAAGAAGAAGGCCAGGTGATCACGTCGGCTAGTGCTTCTGCTGCCCAGTTCGACTATACCGCTGCGTCGTATCGGCCGCCGCTGCTTGGTGACAACTATTTTCGTGAACTGCTCGCACTGAACGAAAGCCTCGTCAACGACAGCGTCAGGAACAGCAACGGCTCTCGTCTTCCTCCTTCGGCTACGACGCTCTCTACCAGGCGCTTCGAACACATCCAACCGCAGCCCGACGACTACAACAACAACGAGCTACCTCGCGTCAACACCGCCGCTGCTGCCAACGGAAACAGCGCGCCCCGTCGTCTCCCTCCCCTCGGCACAATCTCCACGCGGCCCTACGCAGCCTTCGACGACCTCCCGCCCCAGCCCCAGCCCCGCAGCTCTTCCACGGTCAGCTCGTCTTCTTCCTCACCGCCGCCGCCGTCCGAGCCCAACAACAACAACAACAACAACAACAACAACAACGTCCAGAGCCTCACCCAACCCGACCTCAGCGCCATCCTAGACGCTCTGTCCGCGCTCACGACGCCGTTTCCAGCCCTCTCACGCAACAACCCTCCCCACAACACCAGCATGCCTCCTCCCCCCGCTCCCGCTCCCGCCGCATCCCAGCTGCCCTCCTCCAGCGACCGCCTCGCCTCGACGAAGAAGCAGCGCAACAACAACGTCAAGGACCTCGAGATCCTGTACGAGGGCCGCGGCACGCGCCGCGTCTCGGAAGGCGCCGGCGCGCAGGGACGGCTGGAGTTCGGCAAGCCGCCGACGCCGCGCAAGTCCAAGGCCAGGACGCGGATCGCGACGTCGATGCCGGCGGAGTTGATGAGTAAGGTGGCGACGTCGATGCAAGGCGGCGACGGCAAGAAGAGTGGTGGTGGTGGTGGGGAGGTGGATAAGTAGGTGGGATGCATGGAGATCAAATGGCGCGGTGCGATTGCGGGTGATGCGTTTTCTTGGGGTAATGTCTAATTGGGAGGACGAGGGTTGGTGGCTGGCTTTTTCTCTTCTACATTTTCCGGATTTGCCGGGCTTGCGTGGCTTCATTTTCTTATGGCGGGGGCTTTCATGAAGTATCGTTTAACGGAATATACCATAGCGTGTGCGATTTCTTAGGAAATAGCAGGAGGGCAAACAACTCGGATAGCTCGTCTGTAGAATTTCTATAGGCTTATTGAAATGAAAGCTTTCAGTTCTAAACAAGGGAGACATGTGGACGCCTTTTCAGTATGACTACTACACCGTGAACATAGTGGAGACAGTGATGATCGCTATCATTTGTTGCATTTTGTTCCATTCAACTTGTTTACCTTGCTACCTACGTAGTCTATCTGGACTTTCTGCGTTAAGTCTAAGAGATTCATTCTCCGGTGGTCAACGGAGTAAGCAAATTTGGAAAACGTACGAAACGAAGAGCATTCACGTCTATGGAAGACCATGATGTGTAGTCAATTTCTCCTGCTTGAATTAAAACCTTAACTCCTTAACTTGTACGGATTACGCCCTCAGTTGCCTTTTGTGCCTCTCCTGCAGCTACAGGTTGTCGTGAAACGGCTCTACAATGCGGATATGTAATTTTAATGGAGCCCTGCTCCTTGTATTCTGCATATCCTGAAGCAGACTCCACGGAATTCTGGGCAGCTGTGGTATGATAGAAACTGCGCAGCGAGTTGTCTGCTGGCTTTGCTCAGGACGACCCGAGCAGTCTCAGCACCCAGTTCGCGTTCCCGCTTCGGCGCTGGAAGTGGGTGACCGCAAACTCACAGTGAATGCTTCAAGCGCTCTAGTGCGGCCGGCCCGACACCCCGTGTCTGCAGCTACGTAGTCGCCGCAGCTCTTCCGCTCTACTTGATCCCCCGCCGTTCCCACTCCACCACACTCCTGCAACCGCACTTTGTGCACACGCAGCACACCTTGCCGCGACCACCCTGTGCGCTGCAGAAACAATCCACTGAGCCTTCCCGGCCTGCTCGCTTCGGCCTTCCTCAGCCCCACTCCAACCCTTCTCGCTGTAAGCTTCCACCCGCGACCAAACAAACCAAATCACCCCTGCTTACCGTTCTATCCCAGCTCGTTCTCTCCTTACCTTGAACATGTCGGAAAACTCCAGCGGTAACTCTCCCGCCCCTGGAGACGCCCCCACACCGCCCAGTAAGTTCTTTCACTCCATCCAGCGTCGTGGCCTGACACCGATGCTCGCAGCTCCAGTCGCCGCTCAACCTTCTGCTGCCCGGGTCGCAGCAAACAACTCGTATTCGCCATTGCAAACCCAGAACCACTCGAGCATGGAAATTGAGCACAGCACCATTAGTCCGGAGTCCTTCAAGCAGCGAGGACCCCCGCCAGTCCATACGCAGAGGCCCGACGGATACCATGCTACGGAAGAGTCGCACAGCGAAGACGTACACATGGCCGATATGCCGGTCACCGATAGCGAACCTGAAGAGCTTCCTGTTCCACAGCGCAAGGACAATGCCCCGAGTAAGACGAATGGCAAGGAGGACAAGGATGCTACAACGATAAGCACCAGGCAGCCTCTGGATACCTCGAAACATTCTGCATCTACTGGCCCACTTTCGCGTCCACCCAACCGTCCGCAAGCCTGCGCTGGGCGCCAGACCGATCATGCAGAGCTTCCCTCCGAGCCGCAGCAGGGCGTCAACACATTGACCGCCGCTTCATCAACCGTGTTGCCCGCGAACGACCTGCAAGCTACCGGCAGTGGCGCGTCGATGCAGCAGCTCACCGCAGCAGACTTGGAGGCTGCCACAATTTTGATGTCCATGTCCAGGTCCGGCGAATCCGTTCAGCAACAGCAGCAGACCCAAACTGTCAATCCACATGCTGAGGCTGCCGCTGCGGCTCAGCAGCTTGAAATTAAGCCGGCAGTCATGTACAAAGCATCTGCGAACTCTGAAGTCGTGAGCTCGACCCAGCAGCAGGGCGAGCCGCCCATGACAGACGAAGAGGCTGCTGCCACTTTGATCGCCCTTTCCAGGTCTAGTGCTACTGAGGCGACAGTAAATAGTCAACCCCCGGTACAGCAGCAATGTGCGGAAGATACGAAGCTGAGCGAGCACACCGCGTCCCATCAAGCTGCGTCAGACACCCAATTGACTACCACTGACCAATATCAGCTTCAGGCCCAACAGCCTATCGGTACTACGGTCGCACCTGGTATCAAGCACAAGATGGATGGTCGTGACCCCCTCTCTTTCCACAAGAACCAGAAGCGTGCTCGCTTTTCAGAGATTCTTGAGGATTACCAGGCCAACCATGCACTCAGAAAGGCCTTGAGGGAACGCACCGCTGCGCAGTCTGAGCATGCGGAGTACAGCCAACTGCCTGATACCTCTAATCTAATTACTGCTTCCAAGCCCGGTAGTCAAAGCAACAGATGGCTGGAGCTTACTACTCCCCTTCGAAGGGGCGAAGTCGCCAAGCAGCTGAACAAGCCCGAGGAGCGCAGTGTCTCGACTGAAGCAAACAACTTGGAGACCACCAATAAGCGCGAGGAAACCCAGCCCGAGATTTCCTCTGCCTTGACTGAAGTAATCGACACCATGTCCATCGACAACGAGTCCGCCATCGAGTTCAGCGATGACCAGCTCTCCGACGGCCCACATCAAGCGATTAACACCAAGCCCGCCACCAACAACAGCGGCACCCAGCCCCAGATCGAATCTGAAGCGCAGAACGACCCCACCGATGGCCCCTCTACCACTGCCACGCCAGCAGCCCGCCCCCATCGCAACCACAACAAGGCCCTGTCCACCACCAACAGCGACAACGACAGCCCCAAAGCGGCCCGGGACGCCGAACCCACCGCTCCGCCTCATCCTCCTCCTCCTCCTCCTCCTCAGAACACCGACAGGCGCCCCCGAGGCCGCTCCCGTGGCTCCAAAATCGCCACCGGCCCCGTCCCCGCCCACATCCAATCCGCACACGCCGACCTCCTATCGCTGCGGCGCGCGGGCCACTACCCATCCCCTCCCGCCGCCGACGCCGTGCGGCGCCGCTCCGACACAGGCTGGGTCGTCGGCAGCAAGAACCACACGGTGCTGCTGCACGCGGTGCCGCACTACGCGACGGCGGCAGCACCTCCCGGCGACGGCGACGCGGACAAACAACCGCCCCCTCACCCCGAAATATACTACGTCAACGACACCACCTCCCCTCCCGGCGGCGTCATCCTGCGCGAAACCTACACCCGCCGCGGCGGGGCGGCGCGGCGCAACGCCCCCGTCGACTTCGCGAGCAGCGGCGACGTGCGCGACGTCAACAAGTGGGTGGCGCGGAAGCTGGCGCGGTGGGGGTGCGCGCGGGCGCGGCCGGCCGACGACAACATGCGCGGGCGCAGGTACGCGGACGAGGAGGTGGCGTTCCTGCGGCGCGAGGCGGCGCGGTGGAAGGCCGAGTGGGCGCGCGAGACGGGTGATCACACGGTGCCGCCGCGGAGGGCGCTGGCGGCGGATGTGGCGAGGGCGCTGAATAAGAAATTTGAGGGGAGGGTCGTGAGGCTGTCGTATGGCGGCGTGAGGGAGGAGGTTGAGGCGCCGAGGCCGAGGAGGGAGGCGCCGGGTGTTGATAGTATTTTGGAGAGGAGGGGGATTTTGAGGGAGTTGGGTTTCCCGCCGACTAAGGGTTCGAGGAAGGGGAGGGGGGATGGGGGGGAGGATGGTGCGGACGCGGACGCGGAGGAAGGGGAGGATGATGAGGAGCTGTGAGGAACCTGAGTTCAATGTGCTGGGCTTGAGGACGATTGGCTTACCACGACGGTTCTGACAAGACTGGAGCGGACAGAGAGAGAAAGGTCACAAGAAGGGAGTTTCATCACAGATTGACAAAAAGGAAGGATTGGTCGCCCGGAGGTACGTGGGAAATGGTGCTGGCTTGGAGTCTTGTTTAACTTTTGGTCGTATTTTGCGGCTCCTTGCTCTACCACATCAGGCATAGATTGACATCTGCTCTTCTTTTCCTTTACAGTTTCCTCAGCCTTACGATGACGTAGTGTAGTAGGGTGGCATCGACCCACTTCTACATTCTGACGAGCCCTTGTAAGCATCGAGGGTTTGCAGTAGCCTCTCTTCTGAGATGGATGCTGGCCGTCAGATCATCTACCGGCAAATAATAAATTACTTGAATTCAATTTTGACCATTTTGCGACTTTTTCGACTGTCAGGTGCCCCTCCGTGTTGAAAAAAAAAACCCCCCCCTTCTGCATCAGACCACTGTTGTTATTCTCCTGCCATAACATAGAATGACTGTATTTAATCCTACAAAGGCGCCTTAAAGATGTTTCCGCCGTATCATTTTCAATACACTTCGCGTTGCGAAGGGGGATCGCGTGCATGGTGTTAAGTTTGTAGGTGAGTGTCTTTCCTCTCTGGGGATTAAGCCACGGTAGCTAGATGGAGGGAAAAGCTTCGAGAGGCGGACACTAAAGTTCAGTCGGTCACCGGGGGTTTTCCCCCCCATTGACATATCTTCTGAACAATGGTGGTCGAAACACATCCGTTGTCCACGGATGGTGATGAGGGCAGTCACTCTGTGGACTACCCATAAGACTTCGTCCACCTACCAAGCTCCGTGTTTCTTCATCATCCCCCGTCACCTTCCTCGAACCTGGGAAGCTCGACTTTCCAACTGTGCCCAAGTTGGCCGACAACTCCCGTAAAGACACGTGCGACCACCATGTCAGAGTACAATCCTGAAGAGACGGACGTCTCAGTCCAGCTACTCAGACAAGTCCACGGAAATAATCCTTGTAGGTACGTCGCGAACGAATTTCAAGGAAATTAACTAACATCATGTAGGTCTCATAGATTCCCTTCTACGCCAGACCGAGCCGAAGCTCCCTGCGGCCATGCCCGATGGCAACGAACAGTCCGTCGAAACCCTTTTCGAAAACCTCAAGAACGAGTGGGAATACGAGAAGGAGGGCAACCCTGGTGTCTTCGACGCAACCATTGCGCCCAAGGCTAAGACCGCAAAGGACCGTGAGTTGGACGCCGATCTCAGGGCGATGGGCCTGATGCCGGCCAAGGCGAACAAGAAGGCTCAGAAGAAGAAGCCGAAGAGCAAAAAGACCCCCAAAGCTCCATCCACCACCATGCCGCCGGCCCTCCAGGCCCCCAGGGCCACCGTCCCGACTCGGAGGAGCGCCCATCTGCAAAAGCGGTCCATCAAGCCCACCACCACCAAAAGCGCCGCAAGCGGAACCCTATCGAAGACCACCATCCCCAACAGCGACGACGACAACTCCTCCACCTCCTCCCTTACCTCGCTCAGCTCCTCCACCTCCTCTCTAACCTCCCTCAGCTCCTCCGCCATCTCGGCCCTCCGCCCAACCCCCACTCCCTCCCCAGCCGACCAGCCCACCGCCACCAGCACACTCCTGCCCTACCCACCCATCCGCGGCTCCGCGAGCGGACCGCCCGTCGCATACCCAACCACCAACACCCGCGCCGCCCGCGGCACCCTCGCCGACGGCAGCACCCTCCACCCGCGCCCCTCCACCAGCGCCATCCACCCACCCACGACCCCCGCCCTCGCCGACGTCCAGACCGACATCCTCGACCGCGCGCTCGCGCGGCACCCGCGCTGGCCGACGACGACGGCGACCACCACCGCCGCCGCCAACGCGCGCATCTCAGCCGACGCCGTGCAGTACGCGGACATCCCGGCGCTGGTGGCGAGTATCAAGGACGCGGTGGTGCGCGGCGACGCGTTTGAGGAGAGGGTGCGGGAGGAGACCGCGTGGCGGGACCCCGAGACGGGGCGGGATGAGAGGGACGGAAGGCATGTGGAGGAGGATGTGGTGGAGGCGTGGGGGGAGAGGTGGGGGCGGGCGGCGGAGAGGTTTTTCGGACGGGGGGCGAGGGAGGACGAGGAGGAGGCGAAGAGGAGGGAGGATTATAGGGCGAGGGCGAGGAAGGGGGCGGAGACGAAGAGGAGGAATGCTGAGGAGGCGGAGAGGAGGAGGAGGGAGAGGGTTGAGGGGGAGGAGAGGAGGAAGGGTGAGAAGCGTGAGAGGGAGAAGCGTGAGAAGCTTAAGAAGGAGAAGTGCGAGAAAGTCGAGGTGACGGCATCGAAGGGCAAGAGAACGCACGCCGAAGCGATGACCAGTGCTGACAAGCCGAAGCGCAAGATCGGGCAAAGATCGCAGAGTACTGTTGCGGACAAGCCAAAGCATGCGATGAGGCCGAGGACAAAAAGTGTTGGTAACGCGATGGGGATAAGGATGACCCGGGCGACGAAGAAGTTCATGTTTGACGCAGGGATGAAGGATGAGGATGCAATTCTCAATGACGATGCTCAGGAAGAGCATGACAGGTCTGAGATTGAGGACCGTCAGCCTGCGGGGATGCAAACGAAGAGGAACTGGGAGGATGTCTCGCCTGGTCCGTTGCCCCAGACTCCCATCAAAACCCACGCGCAAGATGCAACCCGGAGTGCTACGAAGCCCACGACTGCAATGTCTTCGGTTTCGATCAGCGATGAGGACACCAGCGAGGGGGACTCCAGCTACGAGGGCGACACCAAAGTTGCCATTCCGAGTGCAAGGGAGGCCACATGCGGACCGGGGCGACCTCGTGCGAATGTCACCACGCGCGTCCATGCGAGGACCAGCCCTGCTCCATCCAAGCGCAAGGTTTCTTTCGCTCACATCAGCGATGGGGAGAGGGCCGGTGTGAAGAAGACTCAATTTTCGCCTAGGAAGCTTCGTTCATCGACACGTCTTACCATGCCTGCGTCCCAGTCGAAGCGTCGCCGTACGCGTGAGATGTCAAGTTCGTCGGAAGAATTCACTCCTCCTCGCAAGCAGCGTCGCAGGCTTGTGTCGATGAAGGAGCTGAAGGCGTTGCGCCAGATGCGTGAGAGCTCGAGCTCATCGGAGGAAGGCGCTCCTCCTTCCAAGCCACGACGTAGGTTGGTGTCGATGAAGGACCTAAGGCTGCAAGAAGCTGCCAGATCCGCCTCCGACAATGCCTCCAAGACCAAACACTCTGCGGAGCAGCCTGAGAGCCTCCCCATGGTTTCCAGCGGTGATCAGAAGTCTCAACCCTCCGATCCCATCACAGATCTCGAGATCAATGACTCGGCCAACTCAGCTCATGAGGACAACAAGAAAGACCCGCTGACCGAGACCGCGCCTGCCACACAGGTCTTACAGTCACAGGCCAATCTCTCTGACCCGGCCCCATGCCCTTCTACAAGTCGAAATGAGGCTCCGGTCTATTATAATCGCCCGGGTGCACATGACGCTGCCGACTGGCGCTCCAGATCACCCGTCACCGGCGAAGAGCGCGCACGCCAAGTCGCCGCCCGCGAGATCCTTATTCGCGCCATAGCAAGGCCCTCTTCGACCGACACCAGAGGCTCGCGCACCGCCGTGGTGGCCAACAACTCGTCTTGTTCCGTACGTCTGCACCAGAGCGCTCATATAACCACCGAAGAAGACGCTTACAAGGTCATAGAAGGTCACAGCGGCGAACATGACGCCACAACCACCACGGCGCCATCACCGGCGGGCTTCACCACGCCCTCGCCCGGCGAGCCGCGTGGTTCCGCTATCGCGACCAGACCTGGCGTGGACACGGCCTCGGGCGCCGCCGTTGAGGATTCGGGCATCACAAGTCATCCGAAGCCGGGCACCGGCGACTGCAGCGGCGAGCAATCCAACAGCGCCGCCATCAACTACGCGGAGGGCGCCGCCGATGGCGAGACCAGTGACATCATCGTCGATCACGCGGAGGGCGCAACCTTTAACAAGTCCAGTGACACCGTCGAGAACGCGGCAGACGCAGGCCATGCAGACGGGTTTGGCAACCCCCTCCTCGGCGAGCAGGCAGGCAGTGATGGGCCCGACAACTCCATCATCAAGGGCGGCGTTGAGTACGACAGCCAGCAGTACGGCATCGACACCTTCGTGGATCGAGCCGTGGACCCAGCAATTGCAGGCGAGTCTTATCGCACCACCAGCACTGACGACGACCACGACACAAGCGGTAACGAGCACACAGACATCAGAATCGGTGACCACCAGGCAGTCGTTGGCGAGTCTGCAAACCCCATCAATAGCGCCGACGCCACCCCGGATCGAGCAGAGGACTCGGGTGTTGCAGGCATCGGCATCGCTACAGAGTAGCGGACCTCGCGACGCAGCTGTCCAGGCGGGCCCGGCTAGGGCCATCATGGCCAAGAGGAACTGGAGGGTTTTGAAATCTAAGGATCATCAAGAGTCGATGCAGAAGAAAATTACGGAGAAGCCGGGCAAGAAGAAAGAAGAGCCGAAGATCCTTATCAAGATCCAGAAATACATTATTAAGAAGGAGCCTGGCATCAAGCAGGAGCCGGACACGGAGGAGGACAGGCTCCCGAGCGAGGAACCCACACAGAAAAAAGAGACGCGCAAGCTTAACAAAGGCAAGGAGCGGCAGAGGGACGATGCTCTCGCAGTTGATGACGAGGATGGCAATGAGCTCCTTCTTACGCCAACAAATTTTGTAAACTTCGAACGCGAACGCAATCGCCTTGCGGCAGCAGATACCAGGGATGTCCACAACGTCTGGACGTGGGGCGAAGAGCAAGGAGTCGCGGATCTGATGAACCAGGGCTTACACAGTGCACAGGAGGTGATGGAGCGGTACAACAGCATCTGGGCCGGCAGGCGCATCGGCCTGATCACGGTCGACGACGAAGCGTGGATTACGCTTAGGCGTAGGGAATTCCCTGAAATCCTTGCGATGATGGAGCAGTTGAGGGAGGATCGTGAGGCGCAATTGGCTGCCGATCATGGCGTCGAATTCGAGATGGACTGAGCATGGAGAGTTCAGATGGTTGTGGTGGACGATGGCATTTACATGGTACAGCTTTCCTTTTCCCGTTCAACACACAGTGGTAGTCATGGCTTCGGAGCGCAGTCACCTAACTTTTCTGGATGAGCTGGCGTTTGGCATTTTTTTTTGTTCTTTTCTTCAGACTTCTGCCATCTTTGCAGATAAAAGGGCCAAGGGATATGGAAGAAAAGTTGAGAGAGCTACTGCAAAACATAGATCTGCGCCACGGCGTTCCAAGGCATTGACAAAATATGATGAACTTAGAACACTTCCTATCTCTTTGCCTGTTTTGGGAGAACTGTGAACCTTCAAACTCTGAAGTTTAGTGACCGTTCGCAAATAATGGACTGCTACCGCTGGCAAAGAAGCTCGCACGGAAAAGCTTCAACGTGAAATTGTTTCTTGGTAATCTGATAAAGCGCCAACCCTCTCCATTACCGCCAACATCGAAGCGGGCTACCCATATTGGGCGCCTACAGCGCGTGGATCTCAAAAGGTGTAATTGAGGACGGCCAGATTACACAGAACAAAGCGCTGGTGGACGAGACGACGAAATACAATGTAGTGCACTTCTTCTACTCAAGCGTCGAGTGGGCGACGATAAGGTCTCGTGGGGTCCAATGGGCAGTCTTTCATTATACAATGCCTCGCACTTCAATTTAGTGATGCGTTGTGATAGAAAACCCGACTTTCAAGAAACCAGAGTTGAGGTCTTGATCAGACAGAGTATTGGAAGGAATGTCAATTGTTTGACTTTTTGTAGTGAGCAAGTACAAAAGTTAAAGTGTCAGTACAGAAGTCAACGCTGTGCTGCGCGCTTGGATGAAACCATATGCTTCTATACAGGTAGCGCGAGGTATGATGACCATGCGAATGAGTTTCAAAGATTCTCTGTCAATGGAAATATGGTAGAGGACGTCGCTGTTGGCGGCGGAGTGAAGTGCCAGCACTCGGAAAGCTGACTCTTGAGCAGGAAGCTGAAAAAAAGACACATATCTGGTCGGTAAGCAATGGAAAAATTGTGCGGGTATTCAACAGTCACAAAACGCTGGATATAAGGGTGAGAGGAAGCGTGTCGTGCGGATGTAGCGCTCTCTGTGCCTTCAGTTCCGCAGAAAGCGTGATCCATGACAGAGAAGCAATCAGCTTGCCGTGAAGGACACGCATTGGCCAGTGCTTTACCAGCCGTGCCTTTTTTTTCACACACAGTGGTGACGCCAATTGCCCTGCGGCTTTCGCAGTCGCGTGCAGGTCTGTTGGCCCAAGCTCCGTTGGGCGGGTGTCGGCCGACACAACTACTGGCTTCTCCCTCTTTCTTCCTACACCACCGACGCTCCACTTCCAGAGTCGCGCGCTCCCTTCCTCTTCGCCCGGCGCATACTCAGCTGTCGCACAACAACTCTCATATTTCGCCAGCTGCGCCACGCGGCGCTCTCGTCTGCATTCGAATTCCCTGTTTCCAGCCAGACACTGCGTCACCACCACTGCTACCATGTCGACTAACTCTGCGAACATGTTCGACATGGATCTCCAGAACTGTACGTTCCTTTTGACCTCTATCCTAAATGATGTAACTAATCAATCTCGCAGTGCTCCGTGGTGAGCTCCTTCCCGGTCAAACCCATGACACTGGCATCGTAGAGCAAGGCCCGAAGATCAAAGCCATCATGGACGAGCTCGAGCAGCAATACATTCGTGTTCGTGATGACCTCCAATGCGGTTGCTTTACCGTTTCCGCCATGTGGGACGCCGACCGTAAACTCCCCATCGTCTACCAAGACGGCAAGAATTCGGATACACTTACCACCCTAATGGTCTACCACGCGTCGCAAAATGCCAGCCGCGACCTTTCTTTCTTCATCCCTGGCAGCAGCGGCAGGATTCGGCCCTGCGACTCGGCCTGTACAACCATGTTCGCTGGACTCTACAAGCACATTTACATTCTCAGCTCTTCTGGCAGCGTTGTACCCATGCCAAACGAGCCCGCAAATGCAGAGGAGGAACGCGTCCTCGACATGATCGTCACGTCTTGCCAACGTATTGGCTTTCTGCGCGCGCACCCCTGCCCGGCGCAAGTGAAGGATGTGAAGACAGAGAGCCTGTACCTTCTTCGCAGGACCGAGGCAGAGATGTTCACCGGCCGGCTGATCATGGCGCGGGTCATGATTCACCATCAGCCGGATATCACAGTGCACAATGATGACCACGATGAGGATCCAGGCTCTGCTAAGGAAGGACATGGAGGAAACACCTTCACGTAACGCGATCAGCCTACTAACGCTGCGGCGCCCATTCATGTTGCCGGCCAGACTTATACCGGGTCCTCTACGGGACCTCTTAGAACAAGGCTTGTTTTCAGGCCTAAGACGCCCTCTGCCAGCCTTCCTACAGAACTGAGCGCTGACGGCGGCTCCACGGCGAACAATACCAGCGAAAGGACTACCCCGAACAGCACAATGGACCTGGGCTGTCGTTTCGTGTTCAGACTCCACCTCAAGCGCCATATTCATTGGATGCCGATCGAGACGCAAGGCAGCATGGCGACCAGATTCAACGCAGCCGCTTCTTCCGACTTCATCAACACCGGCCCGGGCGATTTCGACGCCACAGATGCCCGTAAGCTCTCAAAATCCACTCGCAAGCGCCGCCGAATCGCTAACATAGCTTCTCTTGACGGCGCCTACTCCTCCCCCAAGTCGAGCGACGACGACGGTGACAACGACGACGACGACGGTGACAACGACGACGACGATGACGACGACGACAGCTCCATCGCCACCGACGACTACGACGCCGACGCCGACGTCGACGCAAAGAACACCCCCTTCTCCCTGTCCAGCCGCCGCCGCCGCCCCAACCCATCGCGCTCCGCCGCGCCCCAGTCCAAGGCCGCGACCGCCACAACAACCCCGCAACCCTCCAGCCCCCTCGCCGCCGCCGTCGCGTCTAGCCCTCCAGGAGGAGGAGGAGGCGACGGCGACGGCGACGGCGGCCCCCCCCAATAACCAGGCCCAACGGCTTCCGCACGCTGGGGGCCGCTGCCTCGCTTCACCGCGACCGGCATCGACCAATCGCACAAGCTGGTACTCCGCTGCCACAAGAACGGCACGGGCGGCGCCCCGCGGTACTTCGAGCAGCGCTACCATCCGCGCGGCGCGCTCAAGCACGGCATCGACTGGGCGTCGGACGCGCACATGGCGACGCTGAACCGGTGGGCGCAGCAGCTGGCGCTGCGGCCGGGCGCGCCGCGCAGCCGCGGCGACATGAAGGAGCGCGAGTGGGTCGAGGAGGGTGGTGCGGCGGAGGGAGCTGTATCAGCTGTTCAATGAGAGGTTTGGCGGGAGGGAGGTCGAGGTCACCGGCAGGGATGGCGTCAGGAGGGTTATGAAGAGGTTCTGGCGCAGCGATCAGGCGCTGACGGGGTATGTGGATCGGACGGGCGCGTTTGCGGCGTTGAAGGGGAAGTGGGGGAGGCTGGGGTCGGCGAAGAAGGGTGGGGATGATGTTGTGGAGGGCGCTGGTGCTGAAGATGGTAGTGTTGAGGATGGTGTTGGTCAGGATGGCAATTGCGATGGCGTGGCTGTCGATGATGAGGCTCTTGCTGAGGACGACGTTATGCTCGACATGTAGGCGTATGGTTGGGTCACTAAGAAAGGGCTTTCGGCGAGCTTGGTGGTTTGGCCTGGGCGGTTTGCAAGCAGCTTGGCCCAAACAATTCTGGAAGGTAACTGGTCTTCTTGTAGTTTTCCTTTGTCTGATTTCTTAGACTGCCCGAGAACATGAGCAGAAACTCCTAGCTGCTTAGCAGCAGGTCGAACAGTTTGCAGCATGTGGGAGTCATATAGGCATATTACCAATTCACTTTTATTACAAGCGCGACAGAGGGCGGATAGCGCATTTCAGTCATCTTTTCTACTCTATGCGTTGTGCTTGTTCTGCTCGTTCTGGTGGCCACTCTGCGCAGAAGCAGATTGAGCCAGACACGTACATAGATCCTCCTTTCCATACAATTCTAGACGCGGTGAGATTGATTTGTTGTATGTAGTCTGCTCAAAACTCTTTTCTGTCCTCGCATAGCGGTTGGCTAGTACGGTTTTCCGAGCTGCAGGGATGAAAGGGCGATTCACAGTGAGTGAAAGATTCAACGAGTAGCACACAGCTCCACGTCAGGGCGCTTGCACAATGGTGAGTGAGCAGAATGAAGTGGATATCGTGCATGCGCGTGAAAAGACTGCTTAAGGGCATCAACAACTTCTGTTATGTTGGACAGACTTCGAACCCAACAAAGAGCTCGGGTGGTACAACCCCCGCACCTCTTGGTCGTTGCTCAGCAGCTTCTCGCTTTGTATGCGAACAACTTCCTCTCATCTCGTTAACGCTTGTCGCTGACAAAATCTTTATGGAGGAAATCATCCATTCAGCCAGACTACACTCTGTGCCCAACCGCTTGGAGCTTCGAATATTTTTTTACGCTCTTGTCAGGGATATATATGTCACCGCCCGCGGCATCAGACCACACGAGGCGCTTCGAAAATAAATACGCTGAAACGCCGGCTAAGAAAAACCCCTTCTCTTATCATCTCGAGAAATTATATAGAGACGCCCGACCAAATGTATTCAAATCAGACTTGAAGTTATATCTTTGGTTCAAAGATCGCGTCGGGGTTCATGAGGAGGTTCCTGGTACATATTCCCGGAAAACGGCCGGGCGTGAGCAGTGCTGGGCCATGGTTGCTGATTCCAATTCTGTCCGTAAACCTTACTATCGTTGAGAGACGGTTGGAATTGCATTTGCGGCTCGTCTTCTGGCCGAGTCAAGTTCCAAGCTGTGGGTCCAGTAGATCCCCAGCCAGCTTCCAAGCCTTGAGTAGAATGAGGTTGCTGAAGGCCGATATTGAAGTCCGTCCAGGTAGCGTCGCTGATAGGCACATCGAGCTGATTGTTGTTGACACCACTCAGTGGATTCTGGGAAGGGTCAATGGGTTCTGTGAACGGTGGAAGAGCAGGTCCAACATTCCCGTCCACCAAGGAAGCCCAACATTGCGCCTCAGTGCAGTCAACGCTGCTGTTTGTATTCGGAGTGTTGACAGTGGAAGCGTTGGGTGAATCATCAACCATCTGTGGCTGAGGCACAGCCGTCTCGTCCAAAGATGCTTCAAGCTGCTGGCTTTGCTGGAAACTCTGAATCATCCTGTCGTTGCATTGGCAGAAAATGCGTGCCATCTCTTGTTCCAGGGGTTCCGAGACACCGCAGAGAAGAGAACTCTGAGTACTGGCGGCGCGAAGCTCCTCCAATAGTAGCTGCCGAGAGTTCTCCCGAGCGTAAGCACGAAACTCTGCCAGAGGTACTTCGTCGTGGTCTTTGTAAAAGGTTACGAGTGAGTGGCTGCATGACGTAAGACATGGTATCAAGGGGAGAACGTACAAGGCGATGGCACATCCTCTTCATCAGGGAAGATGACCTGATATACTTCCGCCCACTTGTTCTCTTCAGATGTCCCCCTAGTGGACCGTTTCTTCAACCCTTTCTCAACGTCTTGACCGAAGGTCTCGATGACGCGTTGCTGAACTTGAACGCACTGTTCCGGGGACCTGGCATGCTCCTCATAGAAGGCCTGAGTCTTGAAAGCGGTGTGGCATCTCAAGCACGTATAGAGCTCCATATGAGATCTGAAGAGATGCTCCCTACCATGTGTTAGTGACTGAAGAGAGTGCCAAAGGAACATTAGCCATACTTCACACGAGCGACAGATGAGAAGGCATGGAGACAGGATCCAACTCGTGTTGTGCAAGTCGGGTACCTCTGTCTGTACGGACAAGCGAATTTTTTGGGTTTGGGTGGGACTGGGCGTGATCGCGGCGCAGTGAGGTGATTGTATCGCGAGGGCTGAATGTAATGAGCATGTTGAGTAGTGGCAAAGAAACTGGAGTCTTACCGAGGGTAGAAGACGAAGCGCGTTGTGGCTGGCTCCTTGTTGAAGGCTGGCATCAGCACCACCCCTGTATGAGATGTGAGCCTCCATGACGTACTAGAAGATAAGTACCAAATTGCGTGAGATGTCTTACCTTTTATATTTTCGGATCGCTTAGCTAAACGACAAAAGAAGAAGGGGTTCGTTCTCCTGACCCTCCTACAGGTCTCAACAACCACCTCTTATGCCAGCGATGAGATTCAAAAAGCCAGCGCACATGAGTGGCAAGGAGAAGAGTCGTCGCTTCTCCTTGCCAATCACGGCACCAAGTAGTCCCTCAACTTCGCAGCCTCATGCAGCTAAGCTCAATGCACGCACTGCGCCACGGGCATACCAAAGCCTACGTCGCATTCGCGAGTGATGGATCGGAAAATGAATGGTGCCACACCTCACATTGTGGGACTACACAGCCGTTCCGCCGCCGCCTAACCGTCCGCCAGCGCACGCGCGCGCGCGCGGGGTAGGCGATTCGATCAGACGAGGCTGAAAGGAGTCGACTACAACGAGGTCGCTCTAAGGGATTGTCGTCGTCATCCGCTGGGAACTGCCTCGTGTTCTCGGGAAGCACTGCTAAAGGGAAGAAAGTGTGTGTATGTGTGTGTGTGTATGTGTGTGTGTGTATGTGTGTGTGTGTGTGTGTGTTTTTGTGTGTGTGTGTGTGTGTGGAGAAGTGATGTTTGGACAGGAGGGTCGTGAATCAGACGCGAGGCTCCTCCGATCCGCCCGTGGTTCAGCTCTCTCCCCCGCTTCCCCCACCGACTCAGCCTTGCGCCACCGCATGCCCACGCGAAAAGAAAAAAAAAAAAAAAAGCAAAGTTTAACGCGACTCGGCGCGTTTTCCCGCATCTTGTCGCGTCTCTTCCCCTTCCCCGCCCATCGGTGACGTCAGAACCCATTTGCACCTCATGCGCGGTGCGACATCAACCAAGCGCCTTCGAGGACGTCGCGAACTATGCGCGAGTTTCCTCCACGGCTCTTTCTACAGACCCCTTGACATGGAAGATGGGGGACGAAGCTGGAAACAACGATGACTGTTTGCTGGTCTAAGACTGCGCTATCTTGCTGTGATGCGGAAGCGATGAAGTTGGACTTCTGCGGTAACAAGACCGACGGTTTTCGCAGAACTTCCAGAGGACCCCTTCCGGTCTTTAGGCTTCGGCTTCCTCGGGCTTTCGTTGATAACGTTCGTAACCATCGCTAGCAGCTCCGAGTGGACGGTTTCTTTCATAAGCTTCAGCCGTCTGGCGCACGCTTGAGGACCATCTTGGACATCACACAGAAAGGCTTAGTAGCAAATCACACATGCTCTCTCTACCAATTCCCCACTACGCCCATCAACAGCCCTCAAGATCACAACGCAGTGCAGTACCCTAAGCTCCAACAGATTGAAGAGTAGAAAAAAAAGCCATTCACATCTCAAATTTTGGTATCTCCGATAATTAACTGCCAGCTGCCATGCTTGCTTGCTTCATTCCAGTCAGCCACCAGCAACGACCCCCACCATTTCAGCACTTCTTCTTCTTCTTCTTCTCCTTTTTCTTCTCTGCTCCATCATCCGTCCAGCCACGTTCAAGCCAGCTTTCAGTGCATAAGAAACCCAGCAACCACCATTTCATAGCCGAACTGGCTGACAGCTCCTTGCAAAAGCTAACATCCACTTTGCCACTCCCCCTTCTATATGCCTCCCCCCTTTCCATATCTCATATCCGCCATGCGCAACAGTAGCTCGATGCTGATTAGTTGGTCTTGAAACGAAAAAAAAGGAAAAAAGAGAAATAAAAAAAATAAAAACACATCTCTCTCCTGTCCCATCCGAAGCGGAAAAAAGGGGGGGCAGCAGTAGCAGCAAACACCTTCCCAGAATGTTACCATAACACCTAGTAAAAAGCAACCCTTTCCTCGAAGGGGAAAAAACAAGACATTGTGTGTCGCAATGCAAATGTTGCAACGCTTCATGACAAGAAAACAGTGTAAAAAAGCCGCCTCCATAGAAAACGAGACGATAGCAGGAGAAAAACAGGAGAAAAAAACAGTCATCATCAACAAACCACTCAACTGTGTCCTTTACGTGTCGTGGTATGTATATGTATGTAATGCGTGTGGTCCAGTCGGTCCTTGCCAGCCGGGGAAACAAGCCATATAGCCTCGATTATATCTCGATCGAATCGTCGTGGGTGGGTGTGTGTGTGTATGTGTGCCGCATGATGCAAAGTAGTAGTAGTGTACAATCCCCTTCTTCTTTTTTCGTAAGACGAGCTGGCGCCTTTGTTTTTCCGTCGTTGTTTAATGTTTGTATGTATAATTTCGGCGTGTACACCCCCCTTTTTTTACTTGGCCTCAGCGGCCGTCGTACTCACACTCCTCTTTCCCCAGCCCCAGAAGCCGCCACCGCCGCCGCCATTGGTGCTCGCCGTGCTGTGCGAGCTGCCAGGCGGCTTGGACGACGAGGTGAAGAAGCCGCCATCACTGGTGGCCGACTTCTGCGGCGTGAGGCCGCTCGACGTGCCGCTGCTCGCGCTGGGCGTCGCCACGCCCAGCATCTTGCGCATGCTCTCGAAGCGGGCGCGCAGCTCCTCGAGCTCCTGGCGGGCCACGGCCTCGGCCGTCTTGGCGTTGACGAGCTCCAGCAGCAGGGCGTCGTCGCTGGCGGGGTCGGGCTGGGGCGACGAGGTGAGGGCGGCGTGGGCGGACAGCGACGAGCTGCGCTTGGCGAACATGGGCGAGGCCGACGTCGTGTGGGGGGTCGAGCTGCGCTGCGACGGCACCGGCGCCGAGGCCGACGTGTTGCACGGCGTCGGCGCGATGCGGCCGAAGCTGTTGCGCGTCTTCTGCGGCGTGCGCATCGTGTTGCTGCGCCCGAGCTTGAACTCGCGCAGCCCCTTGTTCGAGTTGGACGACGATATCGAGTCGGCCGTGTCGGACCGCGTGAGGCTAGGCACGTCGGATTCCGAGCCCGACCACGTCGACGCCTTGCGCGCCTTTTGGTTCTCCAGCTTGAGGTCCTGGATGTGCCGCTCGAGGCGCTGCTTTTCGATCATCGAGGCTTGCAGGCGTTGGCGTGTTTCATCCAGCTGGTTGCGGAGGGATGAAGTCTCGGTTTCGGCATCCAGGAGTTGCCGGGATAGCGACTGCGAGCGTGTCGTCTCGAGGTGGAGCTGCTCCTTGGAACGCGCGAGCGATTCGCGGAGGTACTGCTTGGTCTCGAAGACGGACGAGTTGCGGCTGTGCTGCGCCTTGGCCGGGAAGCGGGTTTCGATCTTCTCAACGAGGCCCTGGAAGTCTTCATTCGACGTCAACGAAGGCGGCGTCGACATGCGCTTGTTCTTGAGGTCGTCGATGCTGTTGAGCGGCGAGGTGCGGCGGCGCTGCGCTTTGGTCGTCGTGGTGATGCCCTTGTCCTGCTTGACCCGCTCGACGAGGCCGCGGACGACACGGTGGTCTTCACGGCGGTCCTCGCGCTCCTTCTGCAGCTGGGCGGCCAGGTTGGCGTGCTCGCGCTGCATCTCGCTCAGCGCGGTCAGGAGGTCCTCGATTTGGCTGTGCAGATCACGGTCGTGGTGCGACATCATCGTATTCCTCACGTTGCCTGTCTTCATGGACTTGACCGACATGGCGTCGGCTGTCGATTCACGATTAGTGAGCTCAGTCATGGCCGTGGCCGTGCTGTTGTGGCTTCTACCTGTGCTGTCCGACGCGGCCTCGACCGAGTTAAGGGTCGAAGCGATGCTCTGCTTGGAAGCGGTGCGCTTCATGAAGCTGACCGGCCTCGACGGCTTGTCCGCAGGCGGGCTGAGCGTCGCCGTCGTGTTCCTCCTGTCGGGGCCCCAGATGCGGCCAAGGAACCGCTGCGCCGCGTTCTGCACTTCGGGGAAGAAGCCCCTGGAGACCGTCTCGTCGCTGGATTCGGCCCTGAAGCTGGACTCGAGGGCTTGGAGGTGCTCGCGGGTGACGACGCTGGTGAAGCTGCAGAAGTCGTTGACAAGGTCGTCGGCCGACTGCTGGTTGCAGCCATAGGGATCCCAGAGGGAGCGCGACAAAAGCAGCTGGATGACATCCTCAAACTCGGTGAAGGCCAGGAGACGCGACTCGTTCTTGCGCATGATGGCGAGCGCGACACGCATGATGGTCTCCGAGGCACCCTCGGCGAAAATGACGTCGTAGATGCGGAACAGCATCGGGAGAGGGCACGTCACGGCGAAGAACGACAGGAACCATTGCGAGAGGTACGCGGCTTCGATGTTCATGGTCTCGAGGTGGGCGTAGAGTTCGGGGATGTGCTGCATCATCAAGCGGCGGAACTGGTAGATGCGGAGGTGCAGGCCGGAGAGATCGGGCAAGAAGCAGGAGCGGAGGTCGTAGTCTTCCATGAGGCTGTGCGCAGTCAGTACGCTGCATCCACATGCTGCGAACAATGGTGTACTTACCGAACCAGCACGCAGAAGGCCTCCTTGTCCCCCATCTGCATGAGCAGGGGACCCACGAGGAAACCGAGACCCTGGCAGTATCCGATCTTGTCGTCGTACAGACTGAAGCACTTGAGAACGCGGCCAAGCATCTTCTGGCCTTCGCCCTCGGGGTCCCTGAACATCTCGACGCCGGGGAAGCTTCTGCCGATGTCCTTGCCGATCATGTTCTCGTAGGGGCTGGACTCGTTGCACAGGCGCTCATACTGCTCCTCGATGCCGCGGTCGCGCGCGCCAGCCATGCTGACCCACGTCACGCCACGCAGAGGGGCGGGGATACCGGCGCGGATCTTGTTCGAGGTCAGGGTGGGCAGGCGCTGGGCGGTGCCCGTGTAATCGCGCACGAGGGCGGCCCAGAACTCGAGCTCTGTCATGGGCGGCGGCGAGGGGAGGAGGGAAAAGCGAACGCTCTCAGAGTTGCTCTGGTCCTCGACCAGCTTCTTCAGCTGGTTCATCGACGGTGGCCGCGACTGGCTCCGCGAGCGGGCTTTCGAGGCAGCGGACTTGGGGTCGGTGGCGATGGCTTGGTTTTCCTGCTCGAGCCTGGCGAGGAGGAGTGCGGTGCTCTGCGCTTGAGGTTAGCATCGACGCGTGCCGGGGCAGGTGGGAGAGAAGCCAACCTCGTCGGAGCGTGAATCCTGCTCAATCTGCTCTTCTTTCTTGTCAAGCTGTTCCCAATCGACCTTCTCCGAGTCAGCGGAGCCGGAGCTACTCCTACGGGAGCGACGGCCGATGGTAGAGGGCCTGCTCCCAGGCGTCTTCACTGCACCATCCTCCGGGGTATCATTTGCGGTTTTCTTCTCGTCCTCGGACACCTTCTCCATGACTTCGTTCAAGCTCGGGGCCATGCTGTCGCGCGTCTTGTTGACGGTGATCTCAGGCTTGGGGGCGAGGGCGGCGTCCAGGCTGGGGACGGGCGGGCTCTCGCCGTCGGTGGGCGACAGGGGCACGGTGACCATGGAGTCGGTGGGCAGGGGCTTGCTGCCATCGTGCTTGCGCGAGTTCTGGAAGTCGGTGACGGGAGAGTCGGCGGTCGGCGAGGTAGCTTCGTCGAGCGCCATGGTGAGGGTAGTGAGCTCCAGCCGTAGGCGACCACGGCGTGCAGTGTTGGTGAGGCGTGCAGCAGGCTGGCTGGAAGATGATGTCGGGGACGGGGATCGTGATCAAGATTAGGCGCTGTGGGCGGCGGCGGGCGGGCGGGAGGCGGCCTCGGTTTGGCGCGCGACAGGCATAAGACGACGCGGCGAGAGCAGTGCGTCGGACGCTGTTTCAGACAGAGCGGGTGGGGCGCGAGGGTGTGCCGGACGCGAGAGGTCGGCGAGGCAGCTCTGGCGGCGGCGCAGGAGGGTCAATGGCGGGTCAAGGCCGGCGGGCGACTGGCAAGCTGCTAGGGCCGATGGCGGGGAGGGACACCAGCAAACCGTGGTGGAGGGCAGCAGGGAGCTCGCGGTAGCTTATCACCTGGTGGTTCAGGAGTCGCTCTGGCGGTAGACGCAGCTGGGATCGCCGCCAGGCATGCGCGCTGCCCCCCACAGCCGTGATTGGTCCAGCGCGCGAGGACTTTTCGCGCGCGGGCTGCTAGCCAGCGGCGCCTCTGTTGTGCTTTTGCCCTGCGCTGCCTAGCCGCGGGCTAGCAGCCCGGCGTGACGGAGCGGTGAGCGCGTCTCGTTGCGCTTGACACGTCCGGGCGCCGTTATTCACCTGCTCACGCGAGAAGGGAACCCCTGGCGCCTCTATTTCGACCTCCTGGCCGTCTCATTTCCCGTCCCATGCAGGGCCGCCGCCCGCTGGCCAGTCCGCTTTATCGATTGCCCGCCCTTTCGTCATCCGCTGCAGCCCAATGCCGCATGCGCCCCCGGGTGCCTGCGTGAACGCGAGCGCCGTGCCGCGACTGGCCCATCTTCATGCGCTGCAACCTGCGGTGAGCGCCGACGCGCAAACTCTGCAGCGAATGTTCCATCTGGACGTTAGAACGCAGATCGTATCGTGCTTCCCGCCTGCTGATCGTTGCGCTCTCGGCCTGTCTCCACCCGAACGTCCATCATCCCACTTGTGCCACCACACGTTCGCGCCAGATCTCCCCAGCCGCCCAGCCTGCCTTCTAGAAGCACGGCTGCTTGGCGCTCCTCCTACGTAATCGAAGAACGGGCTAGAGCACCGCGAGCTGCCTCAACGTTGACTGCTGATTCCACTCTGATGTGGGGTATGCGCGACCGGGTGGGGAGCGAACTTGACGTGGCATTAGCGCACGCACCTGCCTACGGCACAGCATCATCGACTGCCGGCACAGGGCTGACATGAACGTCGCTTCCAACCGCTCATCGAGTCAGGAGTCGGCGACTGTGATGGCTGGTGAACCGTTCTCTACGATCCCCTCTGCCCTCCATCACTGATTCTCACCACCACCGCACAAATGATCGATGCAGGAGCAGATCCCCCCATCTCTGTCTTCACACGCTACGGACAGCCAACAGTCGAGCCGGCGCAGCCTCTGCCATCTCTGCGAACAAGAACGGAACCATACCATCCACAATCTCGAGACCAACTCCCACGCATAAACAAACAAACCAACTTCCAATCTGAGACACGCTAAAGAGAACGAACAGGCCGACAAGGCGCCCTTGTCGAGCTAACACTCTCCGACGGAGCTCATCATCCTCTTCCCTCGGACGCATGGGCGCGCTGCACCCCACACCTCCGCGCCGTTAGCCCGTCAGGACCAGACGTAGCTTAGAACATCCCCCTCAAAGAGCCGCGTGGCCCAGGCCTACAGACCATGTCCGTCGCCTCCATCGACGGCTGTCGTTGGTCGGGTCTTCTTCGTCCTGATCTCACCCTGCCGCCATCTGCCGGCTCCCCTGTCTGTTGCGCGGTCCCACCCCCGTCTTTGTTTCCAAGATTCGGTGGCGCTAAGCCACAGGCACATTTCTTCCGTCTTGAATCAGCGTGCTTCTAATGGCGAATGTGTAATTGTTAGTAGTGGCAGCAGGCGGTAGTCGAAACAGTAGGCATAGTTTTTAGACGCTGGGCCTTGGAGCTGCGCAGCGTTGATTCGCTGCGTTGTCGGCCTCTCGAGCTTCCGACGCGATGGCTCGGCCTTTTTCGTCTGCTTCTTTGGGCCTCTTGTCCTTTTTGTTCGTCGTGCAATATCGAGGAAGCGTGAAAGGTGGCCACGAGTACTGCTGCTGCCGCCGCCGCCGCCGCCGCCGCCGCCGCTCTCGCTGGTCCTCATCGTGGGACACTGTCGTCGTATGCGTCAACAGCGAAGACGAGAGGCGGAGAAGCGACCACGACCACCGCCTCGCGCTGATGCACGCGCTCATAGAGGAGAGCGCTACTCTTCACGGGTCCTGCGGTTGAGACGGCCAGCCCTGTCTAGCACCAGTACCACTGGCCAGCATAGACGACTTCTTTCAGTGTTCATCCGGGGTTCCCGAGTATAATGCGGGAGGCAAGAGCTTTAGAGTCTGTGAACCCGAATTCCCACATGCGGGATTCAATGTTGCTATAGGTGACCATGCAATCGAGGTACGGCGTAGCATCGTCCTAAGATCCGAGCGACGTCGGCAATGCTAAGCGTCGTCATCGTCGAGTTTTACCCCGGCACCGACGCTGTCGTCGCCGACGATGAGATCCACGCGTAGATCAAAAAGAGCTTGACCACCGTATGGCATGCGGCGTGTACATGTAAGACGGGCGGTGACGATAATAACGGCGTGTTAGACAACACTACCATCCCTTAGTCATCTAATTAGTCACAGCTGCACCGTCCCCGGCCCGACCCCGCTATCGAAGGTGGCCTTCCCAAGGGAGCTTTCGGAGAGCTATGCACTGCTGCCACAAAAAGTAAGCCCCGTGGGGCGGTGGCACCTTCATATCGTACTAAAATCAAGCACGTATCCTAAACGAGGGACTCTCTCACCACGATCAAGGAGTTGCCCAAAATCCCTGGCGTAGCCAGCAGTCGAAGGTCGTGGCGCCTGGCGCTGGACTTTGGAGGTGCACCATTTTCAAGTCATACCAATGCTTAACATCAAGCTGCCACTGATTGTCTGACAGCTTGGTCTGGAAGCCGGTGCTGGGCACATCTGAATTCCACTACAGCTGTCAAAAAAAAAAAAAAGAAAAAAAAAACATACACGAAATGAAGGTCGCCGGAGCGCCACCACGGCGGGTGACAAAAGAAATTGCACCCCCACATTTACCCTACACAAACACTACACTATTAAGTCAGTGTAGGTAGTTGAAAATAAAATCAGAACGTAAATATGTGTTTTTAAAACGTACATTTACGTCTAGATCTTATATTTAACTACTTATCCGGTAAGAAATATTTTTTTATGAGGCAGATGCGGGTAGGCAATTTCTCTTATCACCGACGTGCCACCACAAGAAGCCATCGAGAAACGGACCACGTTGGAAAGACGAGCAAACCGTCGAACAAGCCGGCCAAGCAGCCCATTTCAATTCAAAGCTACCATATATCTCGCTCTCTCAACACCCCAAGCGCAAGCCTTCGAGCGTTGCACCAGCGAAAAGAAGAGAGAGAGAGCAGCAGGCCGCCAGCCATCATATCAGCAGCAGAAGCAACCGACCATACGGGCAGTACGACAGCCTCGTACTTACGCCACCCCATCCCATCCCTCACACCTCATACGCATCCTCCACCGCGCAGCACTCGCAGTCGGCATCGTGCGCCACGGCCGTCGCATGCGCCGCCGCCCGCGTCACCTGCTCGCGCACCTGCTCGCGCACCTGCTCGCGCACCTGCTCGTCCATCGCGTGCAGCAGCCTGTAGTCACGGTTGCCGATGACCGGAACGCCCGAGCCCGCGCCGGCGCCACCGCTGCTCATCGCCATAACCGTGCTGCCGCGGCGGAAGCGTGTCGTTGACGGGCCGCTGGCGGGGTTGTGGTTGGGGGAGTTGTCGTGGGCGCTGGTGTGGGCGCTGGCGTGGGCGTTGGTGTTGTCGCTGGCGTTGGCGTTGGCTTTGGCGTTGTCGCTCGGGTGGTATTCGCCGCGCGCCTCCAAGCGGTTGATTATGCTGCGCGGGGTCAGCTTCTTGCGGTGGCGGCGGGGTAAGCGGCGCTCGGGCGTGGGCGGGGTTATGGGCGTCGTGGTGTTGTTGTTGTTGTCGGCGTTGGCGGCGATGCCGTAGGTGGTCAAGCGCTGCCTCCAGGCGACGAAGAGGAGACCGGAGACGTAAAGGAATTCGAAAGTCGTAAGGTGCGCGAGGTCGGCTGGGTTGAGCCAGCTGTAGGCAACTTCGAGCATCGTGATGGTTTCGACTGTAACGGCGCGGATGCTCAAGCCGGTCGGCTTATGGATAAGGGCGCGGCGGCCTGAGATGGCCGAATTTTCCAAGCGGCTGAGGAAGAGAACGATTCCAAGGCTGACACTGAACATGATGGCGAGGATTATTTTGTAGAAATCCATGTTGGTGACTCCGAACAGAAGCTCTGGGAGTGAGCGCATGGTCGTTGAGCGGACAAACTGCGTGAAGTTTTGGGCTTAGACGTGAGGTTCGCGTCGCGGTTTCAGTGGCAGAGGCTTCCAAAAGACCTGTGGATCTTGTCAGCGTATGCAAGCCGTGAGGCGGAGGTGGTGGGTGGTACCTGGTCGCGTCGATGGCGGAGTTGTAGGGTTGTGGAGGAGCGAGGAAGATCTGGAGGTGAGAAGGTCTGGGTAGTAGTAACAACTTCACCCTCCGAACATGGCTTTCTTGCTGTGCCACGGTCGGAGCCGGCATCTGCAACCCTCTGCTACGCATCGTCATCCGAGCAGACGCGTTCATGAATCATTCTGCTGCCGCTGCTACGACGGTGCTTACCCCAGCTTTGCGAGCAATGACGCGCTTCTGCACTGTCTCCCAGCCCATATGACGTATACTACTCCAGACTGCGATGACTCAAAATGCGTCTAGGCTATTAAGACTTTCCACGCGTTGCAGCGAAGCCCTCACTCGACAGCCTCCTCCAGCACCACCCGCCGCCTTCCACACCACGAATCGGGCACAACATAGTTTCTGTACAACCCACCGGCGTACTGGACACCAAATTCTGAGCTACACCCGCAGTGGGACTATGTTATGAGCTTTCTGTGGCAATTTTTCCCGTTCTTGTAACGCTCACGTAAATGGCCGCCACAGCGTCGCGACTCGCAACCTCATAACACCGCCCAACACCCCAACCGTCACCCTCAACCCGCCTGGAAACCTGCACCAAGGCTAGAGACGGCTTTCCAGGCTTTACGTCACGCCCAGAAGTCCCCACAACCTTTCACTGTCTCAGTGTCACGGCCCATATCGGAGATGCTTGAGTAACAGCGGGAGCAGAGGATCCCTAATCCCTTCACCGCTCCCTCGTGTATGTGAAGCGCTACAAAATACTACCGCAGCTACGTGAATGCCATGCTTCAAGTATGGTATGCCAGATGCCCCGACGTTAAGTGCCACGCCTCGGCCGCCCCGTGAGAGCGATGGTGTTGTTCACAATCTTCTCCATTGGTCAAAGCCTTTTTCCATCGCTTGAAGATAATTATAACACAGGTCAATTGCGAACTCAATCCATCATCAGACTCTGGCTGTAGTGGCAGTTGTCGCCGCCGTCACTGTCGCTGAACCGTCCACGATGTCAACACTGTTCGCCGCGGCCGCGCCGACCACACAGCAACTGCGATCAAGCCACACTCCCTTCGGAGCTTGTGTTACAAGATACTACCGCAACTATGTAAGTGCTATCGTTCATGTGGGAGACACCAGATGCTCCGACGTATGGTTTTGCATCCCGCCGCTTGGTTGAGAGCGCCTGGCGCGGCCCAGGTTTGTCAGATACACTGTCCGTAGCCGTTCCTTCGCTTGAAACTGTCACTGTGGTCAATTGTAAGCCTCACGCCATTTCGAAGCTCTGGCTGTAACTACCACCGTAGCCGTCGTCGAAGCGTCCACGATGCCAGCGCTCTTCGTCGTAGCCGCGCCGAGAATGCGGCTGAGATCGGTCACCACTCAAACGTGTTGTCATGAAGCAAATGAGCGGCACAAACTGCTCTCCGGTCCACTGCTCGTAGCCATTCCGTCGCTTCAGTGAAATTGTCAACGTGATAAATTGCGGGCTTCACGTTGTTGCGACGCTCTAACTGTAGCCGCCGTCACTGTCGCTGTATCATCCACAATGCCAGCGCTCGCCATCGCATCGATCGCGTCGACCACGCAGCTTCGACCAGCCGCGGCCATGCGCGCTGTCATGCCGTACGTGAAGCATCTTCCAACGACGTCTCGAGAGCGGTAAGCCCCGATTCCCTACCGTCTCCCGTCGATGAGTTGCCGGAGCGCAGGATCGACGATGGCATGTTCGAGTACGTCCAGGCTGCGGAGGAGGCAGCGGACGTCGAGGCCGGCGCCCTCCTTGCCTGCCTTGACGGCCTGCTTGAGGCACACGGCTCATGCGCCATCCGGCGGCGGGCATTTCATCAGGATGTCCTGGCGCAGCTTGCACCTCTGCAGCGTAGGTGCTCTCAAGTCTGCATGCCTTGACCGCCACCTCCGCCTCGATTCGCTTCACGGAGAAGAACAACACCCCTGTGCTGTCTCTGACCATAGTCGCCAATCCTCTCGGGGGCAGCTAGGTCAGCGCGGTGACAATATGGAACAGGACGCGCGAACTTGAGTCCAGAGTCAATAGCCAAAGTTACCTACGGTCGCATGTGGACGAAGAGACGCGACGCGACGCGACGCGACCCGTCGCGCCCGCCGCCGCTCGCGCGGAAACCTCGATCAGGTAGGACCGCCAGGCGCAAAAAAATCGTGACACCTTGGCTCGCGGACGGCGGAGGCCCCCGTTGCGGAAGCTGGTTGGGAGGAGCGGCGGCTAGGTTGGACCCAGACTGTCTGTCGCCCCAGCACGGGCGCAACTGTCCGCGAGATATTGTTCGCCTGCCTGGCTGGGTGCGACGGTGGCCGCTGCTGACCCGACACTGGAAGAGAGGGGAGAGTAGGCTCGGACGCGGACGCGGACGCGGGCATGCCGTGCCGCCCAGCACAACCAGCCGCACGGGCTGTCTGCGACAATGTCACCGCAGAGGCTGGCTGCTGCCCGGGCGTGACGGTTAACGCCGTACGTAGTCCCGGGGCGTGAGGAGCCGTCGGAGCGGCAGCGGCGCGTCAACCTCACTCTCTCCCTGCGGCGAGCAGGACGCGCCAGGTACACGCGAGGGTTTCGGGGTATTAGACGAGCTGCTGAGCTTGAGAGTCGAAGACGGCGAAGGGACGGAGTCACTGACGAGCGGCATGGCATAGCGGGCCGGCAGAGCTGCTTCAGGTCTTCTTCGGTGAGCACGACGCGCTGGACACAGGCAAGGCGCGTCGGCCACCTGCTGGCGCAAGGCGAGCTGGCAGACACGCAGGTCAGAGATGGCAGAGTCAGTCGCGCGCGGAGCGCAGAAGGAGGGGCGGCGGCGGCGTCAGATCTTTTTAACTCAATCTCCTCGCTGAGAGTCTCTTCGCTCAATCGCCAGCCAGCTCTCTTAGCTCAATCTCTTCCTCGATCACCAGCGCAAGGCTGATGAGATCAACGAAAAGAAGAAGAAAAAAAAATGAAGGTCGCGTCACCCCGAGGTAGTGCAATACAAGGGACACCGTGCCATAGAGGACATGAGCGGAGCCCAGCGGCCCTTAGGCGTTTTCCAAAAACTAGTTTAATCAAAGAAGTACCCCCGTAGGGGCGTTTCAGAGATTAAACTGAAAAGAACAGCTACTTCACTTGATCTAAGCCAAAAGGCAAAGAGAGCTGAAGAAGAAAAAGAGGAGCTGGGGTCGAGGAGTCTGGGGGTTTTTATATGCGGCCGGCGGGAGCGGTTGAGCCGGGGCCCACGGGGCCGGCTGGCCCCACCCGTTTGGCCTGGCAACGTGATGCGCTAGACCGGAAGGGGAGGGTTGGTGGTCGCGAGGGCCGCTTCGCAAGGCAGGAGATACGTCACGGGTGGCCCCGGCGGCTGGGGACGGGAAGGAGCGGGTCGCGCATGGAGGCCACAGTGAGCCACTGCCCGGGCACGGTTGGCGGTGGCAGCGCAAGCGACAGCAAAAGGTACGGCATGAGTGACATGGTCAGCAGCATCGTGAGCAGGTGAGGACGTGGGCAACGCTGAGCAGCGGCAGGATGGACGGCGGTCGCATATGAGCGATGGCAGCCAGCACCCATGGGAGGTCGGCTCATGAACTGCGCGGCGCGCGACCGCTACACCAGGACGACTGACATACGTGTACGCACGCTGGGTGACAGAAACATGCGCATATACTATGCGTTCCTTTACCTACGCGCTGGCTTAAAATAACGGGCGGCGTAGAGCCTTGGACGCGCGCTCAAGCTCGTTACTTGCCGCTGACGATGCCGCGACACCCAAGTTCCGCGGTCGACAGTATGAAAGTTGATCAAAGAACGTGAGCCAGATCTCCAAACAATCCGTGAGCCTGCTAGCCCACCATGCAGCCATCGGAGCACTGGAGGAAAGGACGACCATGAACGCCGACACGCTTTGGCGGGTATCTGTCCAGCAGTGTCCGACATCCAAGACGCTGGAGCAGCGGAAGCGAACGACACCACCAAAGAGACGCATTAAAGACTCCTCCGGTCGGAGCCTGGACCGTTGAGGCTTACTTCCGTGTGACAGACAATCCTGTACGTCGCACTGCTGTGGCGGCGCCTGCTGTCCACCTCCGCACTGCCTACCTGCCAACGCAACCCCGGCGTGCGTCGCGAAACCCCGACATGACGTGCGCCAACTGCTACGCTTCCAAAGTGCGGATGTTATCTTGGATACTCCAATGGCACCGCAGAGCCAAGGCGTCGCCCTATTTGCCAGTGTCAGGTGGCTAAGCTCCATGCGCGCTGAGCTTGATGCGCGCTGAGCCTCGGCCGATCCCCCGCTTTCAATCCCTGCACCGGTATGTTTTCACGTACTTACTGTCCAAGTACAACTATCCACAAGGAGAGAGCTGTGCTGGTGGCGCAGCGTGTCTGCCTTCGGCTTTGAAACGCTACCACCTCGGCCGCCTTTGACTGCCCAGTAAGATCGATCGAAGTCCTTCCTCGAATCCTTTCGAGGCTCTACGGGTGCACCTGAAATGCGTTTTAGCGATCTAGATGCATGCGATGAGGCTTAGCAGCGTTGCACGTTTCCAAGTGTTGTGCTTTTCGCATCGGCGCATTCGGCACTGCGGCTATGCATGGATAGCTCAGCACCACCACACCACTCGTCAGCCTTGCCGCAGCACTTCGAACACATGCACTTTCGCAGGGATGTCAGGTTTTCTTGCGTCCAATTTCAGCCTCTTTTGCATATCACAACATCTGACGAGACTTTTCGTGTCGGTTCAAGCCTTGACTTGAAAACACCACAACCTCGAGCTGACGGGGATCTACACCTTCTTCTGGGACAACTTGCGGATGGAAGGCCAAGCTACTGGTCTTCATTGGTCAGACACAGACTGCGCCTTCTCATGGTTGCTCATATTTGAGCATTTGCGAATTACTCAAAGTGGCTGATTCGAATTCTGGCGTTACCGGTGCGCCAGATCAATCAAGATTTTTCGATTGGCTGTAGAAAGCCCCATACCAACTCGGTTCTCATTGGATAGTTTGTTTCCCCTGCCTCTAAGCTCTTTATAAGTATCTTCCGTGAGCCAGTTTCTCTTTCATCATCCTCGCCCTTGTTCTGGCTGATATCTTCTCCCCGTTACGTGTGCTTTCAGTGCATATTCAGCCCTTGCTCTCTCGGTCATGCCGTTGAGCCCCAAGTGCTGTCGAAATTATATATGAAGGCAATAAATCCCCTCCAAAAATCATGGAGATTTCCTCATTTCCCCCTCTTGACTCCAACTTCCTACTGATACCAACATGTCAAACAGGAGTCACAGGTCCAAGGAAAGCTTGCCTAACCAAGCCAATAGGATCAAAGTTCCCGAACATACATACCTGTCCTTAGTAGGTCCAAGGCTCATACACTGAACCACATCTGTGCTCTGACATAAACAAGCTGCAAGGCCCTCAAGGTCTCTCAGGCTCTGTAGGAGTCACACGTCTTACACCAAACTGTCAACGAAGAAAGCTTGCATGTCCGTACCGACAGAAGTACCCACGATGCAAGCCGAGAGCTTCGGCTTGCCTTCATCCATTCACGGATATCTCTCGTCTTAAGTATGAGCTATCCCAACTTCAAGCCCGTGCTGTGATAATTGAAGCCTCTATATAGGGAACACCTCTACCGATGCCACATGGAGCAATACCCATGCTTGAGATGCCGCGCTACCTTTGATAGTGAGGCAAAACTGGAACTCCACATGCAAGCAGCCGACATATGCCAACCACGTCAGCAACCTCAAGCACAAGTATTTGGCATAGAGATTCAAGCCAGGTTGAAGAAAAGATCGAGCAATAAGTCGGACGAACAGAAGTGGACCGGCATATATCAAACTCTTTTCCCTGATGACACAAGCATTCCGCTGCCCTGTGAGTAATCCGAGGCTTTGTAGTATTGTTTGCCGCATGATTGCAAGCTGATCATCCCTTTACCCCAGACCATGATGAGCTTCCTTTGGCCGAATACCGCGAGTGGGCTCAGTACGAGCTACCTAGCAGGTTGAAGGGCGCACTCGGGAAGCTTTCATCGCCAAGAACCAACTCTCCGTTACTTCCTGAGCCTGTATTGGTGGAGATCATCAAGATCGTGTGCGCATGCAACGATGACCTGGTTCAGGAGTTTCAGTATGACCAGCAGCGCGAATCGGCGCAAGACCAATCGGCCGATCTAACGTCGACCAATCCTCATGCCACACCCGAGAGTACCCTGGAGGCATGCAGTGACGCCGGCCTTCCGAAATCTCCACAGTACATGCCATCAAGCTGGGATTCACACCAGACCACGTTTCCAGACCCGACGCTGCGGAGCATCGCTGAGCCTCAAGCACCTATGAATAATACCATGGGCGCCAGCTACCGTGACCAGTCCGGTGCAACTACAGCCATTCCTGATTGGTTGGATGCGAATGTGGGCATGTATCAGTCCGCTAATTATCAGGCCTGCTGGCCGTCCGGAGGGAGCTCTATAGCTTCTCAACCAGTCTTTCCCTCGACAGACCCTCAATCCATGCCAATGCTACCGATATCACCTGAGAATTTGGTACCTGGATGGAATGCCTATGTACCCTCGGTGCCCACGACGACGGATGATGCCGACTTCGTCACGGGTATGTATGCAGGTACTGGCCTGCCCTCAGGACACGCGTTCCCATTGTAGTTGTCATGAAAAACTGTCTAAAGACGTTTTTTCATACCAGAGCTTCGGCTTTCATGTGATTTCTAATCAGAGTTTTCTTCAAAGCGTGGTATTGGGGTTGAAAATTCTTCTACTTGATAGATACAAAAGCTTTTATTTGAAAACATTGTTCACAAGCTAGTATATCCCGGAATCAAGCATCGTTTAACACACCTTAGAGATTCAATGACACTGTCGGTTACAGAAAACTTTGAGCTTCAGGAAGCAGCTTTAATGCATCTGGACCCCTCAATCGTGCTCCGTGGTATGTCGGGATGACTCTTGTTGAAAATTCCTTTGCCTTCCGGCAAAAGGTGAAAGCTGTAAAGCCTCTTCATGCCGTATGTGGGATGAACGGTTGTCTGTTCATTTGGGTGCGTGCGATTCGATTGATGCTTTAGAGGCAACCGCGCGCGCGATTGGCTCAGGACGGACGATCGGACATCCTGGCCGTACGCAGGCATTGTGCACACAACAGGTAGCTGTGATGGTCCTCCAGTGCGGCACCTGATTTCGAGTTTACGTTATAGTGAGCGCGTCTTAGTCAAGACACTCTGGCGTGTTATGGTGAAGTGTCTTGCCGACGGGAGCCCTGTGTGACGGCCAAAAATTCGACAGGTGATCCTGAATAAACGAATGTGGAAGCTCCTTTGGAGCCTATGTTTGATTCCTGGGTGTCGCATGCCGCTTGATTTCCATGAAGCCTCCCTCAAAGCCGCTCTACAACGGTTCAAGCTGCCAATCCGGGGTGTGGTTGCCAAGTGAAGCCAGAGATTTTCGCAAAGCTTGTCCCCTCGAAAAGCTTTGCAAAAAGGTGCCAAAATGTGTACCTCACTGACGTCACTAACGCTGGGCTGACGCAACTTTTCGCTTCGCGATATCTAGAGGGGGTGTGGGGGCGGCAGGCCGGACACTGTCGTTGCCCGCTGTGCCCCAACTCTTCACCCCAACTCCACGCTCCAAACCTTCGCAACTCCACACTCCCATCATACACCCCAAACTTGTCTCAATATGAGGCGGCCTAGCTCGAGAAGCCCCGTCGACAGCCCCACTTCTGGCGGGTGTTCACGGAACGATCTCGACGCCCACGGTCCGACCATTCGACACGAAACATCAACAACCCGAGGGACCGGCAGCCAGTCGAATCGGCGAGGCGGACGGAGGGCGCAATTGCGTTGAAACACCTGAAGTTTGTCGGGAATGAGGGCATGGCCCGGTCGCTTTAAAGAAGACATCTGCCGCCGGCGGTGTCGGCTGCCTACGTGGCAGGGAAGGACAGGACAAGCACGACGCCAGTGCAATGTGCTATCATGAGAGTCCTGAAACCGGCCCAATGGTAGGCATGCGCGGCTATGAGCCCACTCACTCCCCCGCATACGCTGACATGCCACCAAAGGACCTCTGCTTTCATCCGGCACTCGATCCGTTGATCCAATGCTTCCAGAGCCTGCACGCAGTGCGTCCTCCTCGATTTACTTCCCTCTTTTAGTTTCTCGGCGAGGCATCCAGAGGTATGCCATGTTGATATCAGAGCGAAGGGGATATATGGACAAGTCGTGTCAAGGTTACAAATCCACCCAACCAGGAGACTCACTCTGTAACATGCACGTCGGTGCGTTATGCATCTGCATACCTGCCCGAAGACGTTGTCACTTCTTGGTTGGGCAGCAACGCCGGCATTTAACACGAGTGGTCTCCCTGCTTTACACGCCGTGGAAAAATCTCCGATCTGGGCACCGTTAGAGACGCCTGCCGTTGATTGCTTTTCTCTTCTTTTAAAAGTAGGTGTTTCCTGTCATCTTGGTTAAGCAAGCAAATGTGGTTACTTACGCAGAAATGACAGACGGGCATCGTCACCGATCACTCAGACCGTCAATCACGGAGCACTCAGATGCTCCTTCTGATAGTCAGTCGCTGTTGGCTACAGTTCAACACATGGAAGCGCCCAACTAATTGTCCTCAATCATAGCTACTTCGCGATCGACCGCTCAGCGGTTCGCCTGTCCCTACAAGAAGAGACTATCACAACACGAATCTCTTCCGAACTCCTGTGCCCATGCGTTCCCGAACGTCTCTCGCCTAAAGTAAGTCGACATCAGCGTACTTCAAAACATAAGTGATAACTCCGTTTTAGAGAGCATCTGTTCAGACAACACGGTCATCAGTTTCAATGTGGAAAATGCTATGTGGACTTCGCTAAAGACAGTGCCGCGTTTGAGCAACACCGAGCGTCACACGGAGCTTGCGAGCCGTGCACAGAGCCAGATTCGAAGACATTTGCAAGGGACATATGGGATCAATTGAAAAATAGGTCCAGTTGTCGGAAGCCTGAGCATGACAAATGGCGTGATGTGTACAAGATCCTCTTCCCAGATACGATAAACGCATCAGATATTCCATCCCCGTGTAAGTAGATTCGTTACCTAAACCTTTCGATATCTTCGTATTAGCCTACTGACTCTATTTCATCCAGACTACGGCAGCAATGCCGCTGATCCAGAGTCTGCTCCCCGGCAATTACTGGAAATGATCAGGGCAGAACTTGGAGCATCGTCCATCCCTGAGCATTGCCACATAGTTGAGCGCATAAACGAATGTCTCAATGGCCAGACTTACCAGAGTCAACAACACTCTTCACTGTGCACAGATGGCCAAAACGAGGGTGGAAATATCATCTTCAGGCCTCTTCCCACAGACGACGATACTGGAAGGGGAGTCGGCTCGAATTACCCGATACAGTATATTCTGCATGATACTGGCGGTTCCGCCAATGCTTGGTCTGGGCCCGAGCATCTTCTGCCCGTGTCCAGCACTTGGACGCAATATTTGGCCTTCGGAACGAGCCCCTCGACCACAACCCAGCCAGAAACTGCCATGGATGGCACACAGCCCGTTCCCGGCATGGATCATTGGACGCCCCAACAAGGCGAACGCTCAAATGCGCATACCGAGGGATGGGCGCGTTTCGGTTTTGGTCAGCGCCGTGTTGTACCACCAGCATTTGTCACCAATCAACATGGATACTCACCACACCAGGGTGCTCGGCCCGAGGAGTGTTGCCTTGAGGAGGGTGGAGAGGAACAAGGCTGGGATGAGAGTTGATTTGGAATGGAACTGTGCCAGTAATCTAGGATATTCCTTTTTTGGATTCACAAACGGCGGCTATTGGGCAGGGGACCTTCCCTCTCTGTTTTTTTTTTTTTTTTTTTTCCACCAACGACCGTCATATCTACCTTACGGCTGTTATTTCGGAGTATTCTGATGATCGTGCTGTCAAGATACACGCAAAATGTCCGGGCCGGTCCCTGCAGACAATGAGAAGACATTCAAGATGCGTGCTTTCTTTTGGACATAGGCAACAACCAGCAGAAGCAGCGCCTCGTGCTCATCAACGACCGCACGCGCCGCGGTGGCTAAGCATCGCGGCAAGCCATGGCTGTGGGGCCGACGCATGCACGTCGTCGAAAGTGGAAGAACCGCGGAGGCCGCACCGGCTGCCTTCTGCTCTAGTGTCTGCCTCGTCTGTTGCGGCCCCCAAACGATGCCTTGCCGCAGCCGTGCAGTTGCGATAACGCAATTCGGCTGCCGATGTGGTGTTCCCACACGCACGCCGAGCCCGATTGGCTGCCGGACGCTCCAGCTGAGGCGCGCATGATCAGCCGCCACGCTGGCAGTGCCCTCTCGAGGCGGCGCGCGGCGTACGTCTCCCCCCCTTGCGCGGCTGCGCGTGTGCATTGCGCAAGCAGATTTTGGTGGTGGGTGCCAGGTCGTGAGCATGTTCGCACCATAAAATGTGGTTGTCTGCTCGCTTTTTTCGTCAATTGCCTTCGATAGCATATCCTACCTTCCCAGAACTCTTTTAACCTACGGCCTATCTTCAAGCTCTTTTTCTTGCAACCGATTTGGTTGGTGAGACAGTTGGAGCATGTCGGGGAACATTGAGTGCCGTCCAAAACGACAGATTCTTGTTCTTTTGCTGATAATCTCCTCTCCGAAGTCCAGGAATTGACAAAACTCGACCAATTGCTCAGTCGGCACGGACACCATGGAATTGCTCCATCTCATCGTGAGAGAATCCCACGGCCCGAGTCGTTCCAGCCACAGTCTCTGAAACCTACCAAATCCTCCAGAAGCTCGCAAATTGCTGCAGCAAAACAAATTCCGTTGCCCGGGTATCTTTGCCGAAGCAGTCATACACGGTTTCCCAATTGGGATATGAAAGTGCTGTTGAACTTTGGCGCCGCTCGGAATCAAGATAAGGCTCTTGCGAAATAACACGAAGAGAGTGAATGGACTGACCACAGGACCATACCGGATGTGAGGCTCTTCGCACCGATCGGACCACCATCCAGTTCTACACGTGGGATACTCACCTCTGCTACAGGTGACATCTCGACCCATGCGGACGCGGAGCACTGCTAGAACTTCAGCAAAGGCATTGTGCAACAACGCCCTGCTCTTTACCCCTCTCCACTATGACATGTGTGTTTGTGATACTAATTACCGCGTAGGTGGACAAGTGCCAGATCCTGAAGTTGGTGTCTCCATGTTCCTGACCATATCACGAAGGGCATTATGTAATCAGATATCCCTCATAGCGGTTAGTGACGTTTACCATTGTTATCGAGTGAGTTCCTGATCATGGTCGACATCCGGAATTGGCAGAGGATAGGCTTAACTTGGTATTCCTTGTTTAAAAGCGAAGGTAGATAAACCCGGGATGACTGGCTTTGGATATTCACTTAACCTTGGATATCATTCGTCATGCGGCGGGTTTAGATTCCCGCACCAGGAAATTAGCTGCGTCATAGTGCAATGAAACGATGGCTGAGTGGAGAAGGTCGAAAGTGCTAAGCCTCTTCATGTGTAAGGCTACCATCTAAGGTGCACAGCCTTTCTGCAGATCTCCAGGCAGAAAGAGGTTCACCGGGCTGCAAAATGCTTGGCCCAGGCGAAGCAGGAACTGCTGCTGCATAGCGGTGAGAGCGGCACCAGTCATGATTCGGTAAATCATGCAGGATACATGCGCCCCGGCGGGCTCCGGTTTGCAGATTCTGCCTCAAAACTGCCCAAGATGCAAAAGCAAGGACGAAGATGCATCATGTTGTTACAGAGTAATTCCCGCGTGAAATGCCTGCCAGTAAACAGGAAACACCGGTATCCACGTATGCGCGGTGTGGGCGTGTGACTCCGCTGAGCCAACGCTCCGTTGCGCAATCCAGCCGATGCGATTTCAGCCTCATGGTAGATAAGTATCGTCGCCACCCCAGCGGTGGCTGCATGCTTCGAGTCTACCATTTCTCGACAGATTAATCCGCCCTTGGTCTATGGTGGGCGCCCCCTTTGTGCTATTGGAGAATACTTGGAACGGGCGACGCTGCCACACCCCCCGCCCCTCACTGTACCTTCCTGATCCCACCACTGCTCCGAATCTGTAGCCCACCATAACCCCGCTTTGGTCGAGGGATCCACCACATCTGTCACACCAGCCGGCTCCACGCCACGTCCCACAACGTACCTGCCGCATGAACTATCAGGAGAACTTTGGCTTTAGACCGCAAGGTAGTCACGATTCAGCTCGAGGCACCCGCCGCCGGAGCTGTTCCGATTTGCTCGCACCCCCAGCATTGCCCGGCCAGGGTGCCCGTCCCGCTCTGAGCATAAACACCAAAGCGGCGACTGCCTCGAAGCCACGCTTCGCTTGTCCTTACCACAAGCGCTCGCCGGGTCTGGAACCCAAACAGCGGTCTTGCGTTTACCCGGGCTTCAGCTCCATCGCACGTTTGAAGTAAGCATGGCGTATCTCATTGGCGAGCCGCAACGCTGACATAACAAGGGAGCACCTGTACAGGCACCACGAGCAGCTGCGCTGTGCCCGATGCAGCGAAGGTTTCGCGAAAGCGAAAGACCTTCATGAACACCACGCCGCGAGAAACTCCTGCGAATTCCAAAAACACCAGTTCGACTATGGCAATGGCTTTGATCAAGAGCAAAAAGAGTGGCTGAAGAAGAAGAAGCGGACGAGCAGTACGATGACAGATGAAGACAAGTGGAGGGACATCTACCTGATGTTATTTCCAGGCGAGCAGGCTGTACCGGGACCTCGTATGTTCCCCTGGTTCCTGCTTTGTGGGGGGGACCAAGTGCTCACAGCTCGCAGATTCCCACGCCACGGAGCTGGACGGCTTCCACAGATACTGGCAGGACAACTCCGACCGTGTCTTCCAGGAGAAGGCCAGCGAAATCTCGAATGGTTCCACCGGCGTGCCGGTGCATCTCATGAAGAAGCTCGTGGACGACATGCACGAGCAAATCTGTGAAGAGTTTCAAGCGCTGCAGCATGACGACGACTGGAGCTCTTGCACCTCGCGAGCCAGCACGCCGATGAGCAGCCCATCTCCGAGAACGCCGCTGTCCTTCGAGGACCCACCTCCCACCGCTGACAATGCCGAGCTGCACATGCCGAAGAAGAGGCGTATGGGGAACACTGAGGAGCCTAGAGAGCGTCTTTTTGGCGAGGTGATGGAAGGGGAGGCGTATTATCCCAACCACATCTCGATGCAGTACGGGCGCCAGGGAGCCCAGCCGCCCCAGATCATCTTCTCGCCGGCCTACGATGATTTTGCAGAAACCAATGGGATCATACCTGTTGGCATCCCTGATGACGCCCAGCGCGTGCGATCCCACGTGGCCAACAACGCGATGCTTGCTCCGGACCACGCTCTTCCCACACACCCTTACCCCGGCATGCTAGCTTCGCAAATGCTTGATTGGTATGATCCGTTTACATTCGGTGGAATCTATTTGGGTGGTTAGTCTTTGTTTCTATGCCAGACTTGTGGCGGCTCCTTTTGTCAATTTTCCTTCCGTTCTGGACCTTAACTTACCAGATTGCCAATTTCCTTTGGAGTTTGTGGGGTTCCGTTGGTTTCGAGTTCTCAGATCCTGAAAATACTGCAAAATTCGACGAAGAATGCGATGCGTACTCTTGGCTCCGGCGGCGTTCGTTCGCAATAATGGAGACACCAGAGGGATGTGTAGTGTCGCAGCAACGAGGAGGTGAAGTTGTGAGGAATAGCACCGAGCCTCCGCAGAAAAGCGCTCCGCCCGCGGGGGACCCGAGCGGCGCCGAGAAAAATGACGCAGCGGAGACACGCTCACCGCCTTTACCTCCACCAGACCCTAGCCCGTCTTCCCCACCGCAAGCCCTCTCTCAAAAAGTTCCCCGTCAACCACTTCCGCCCCAATTCCCCTATTCACCCGCCGCCACTCCCACCCTCTTCCCTCCCCTCCCTCCCAATCCGAAATCCACCATGCGGACCACGACAATAATCCTCGCTGCCAGCGGGCTCGCGCCCTTGGCCTCGGCCGGCCTCCGCCCGATCCGCAAAGACATGCTCATCTCGCCGCGCGAGCAGCTCCCCTTCTCCGACCTGCCCATCCGCGTGGCCGACGCCGGCGGCAGCGGCTTCCAGCACGTGCAGTTTCCCATCGAGTGCCGCAAATGCTTCCCCGCCGACCCGACGCGGCCGAAGAAGGACCTGCAGGACGGCGTGCTGGAGGTCGACTTCCGCATCACGCGCACGCTGGGGCTGGACGGCGACGAGGGCGCCCAGGTCAACGGCTACACCGTGTCGGACGCCGCCTTCCCCATCCGCAGCGAGGGCGACGACAACATCGCCAGCGCGCTGCGCCTCTTCGTCGACGGGCCCGCGCCCGACGTCGCGCCCAGCGTCGCCGTCGAGGGCAGCATCAGCTTCGACACCATCTTCCGCAACGCGACGCACCTCGTGCACGGCGTGGCGTACAACGTCAGCCGGGTGGGCGAGGCGGCGGTGCCGGCGGCGCCCGCCGGCTTCCGGCTGTCGTACATGCGCGCGCCGCAGAACAGCATCCTGCGCATCGAGCAGGGCGCCGCCAACGTCGCGGGCGAGGCCTACCCCTTCGAGCGCCCCGAGCTGTGGGTCGACGTCGGCACGCACGACCCCGCCGGCGCGAGCGAGCACTTTGCCTGGCGCAAGGAGCTGGACTGGCTGAACCGCCCGCACGCCGCCGCGTACCCCGGCTGGGACCAGGACTTCGTCCGCTGCCAGACGACGGCGTGCCGCGTCAACAAGCTGCACACAAAGGTCACCCGCGCGTACGAAGAGTGCGCCCAGCGCGTCGAGCATCCCGACCAGTTTGAGAGCGGCGTCGTGCCGCCCGGCTGCTACGTGCTGCTTGCCGGCTACTACGGCAAGCGCAACATCATGTGGGTGGGCTGCGCCATCGTCTTCGCCATCACCCAGCTGCTGAAGAGGAACTTGGAGGGCCAGAAGAAGAAGGTCGAGCAGGAGAAGAAGCAGGTCGAGCTGGACGAGCAGATGCTTGAGCGGAATGAGGACGATATCGTGGCGTACATGATGGAGGTTGAGGCGAAGGCCAAGGGTGCTACTGGTGCTGAGGCGCCCGCTGTTGCCGAGGCAGAGGAGACTGTGAAAGCGAGGAAAGGACACCAGGCCTCGGATGAGTAAGGAGGTTGATGATGTTGATGATGTTTGGGAAACAATGTAAATGCAATGTATCTTATTCAATCTGTAATGGGGGGTTATGTATGGGCATGAAGGCATGTACGATCATTGAAAATAGACATAGAAATGGCTTAATATACTAATACGCTCAGGAGCACATCGCAATGCTTCCATCCTTCTTCACAACTTTTTTTTTCGCGGCCTGGCCGTGCCTGGCATTGCCTGGACATCTGTCATGACAAAAGCAGTCATTCCCTTGCACGACATCCCCCCAATCCGGACCTTCCAACCAATCCAATGCCCTCCCGGTGCGTATTCATCAACCACACCCTGTTCCCCCGCAACCTCCTCGCACATACTCCTCTCCACCACGTCCTATCCCCGACCACCACTATCCCACCACCACCAATCTCCCCATCCCATCCCACCCCCCCTCACCCCCTCAAAATCCTCCTCTTCTCCAACCACCACCCAGCCCCCAACAACACAAACATGCCCGCCTCAAGCTTCGCCTGCAACAACGCATCGCCCCCCTCGCCCTCCCTCCCCGGCACCTCATCGTACGCCGCGACGCCCGGGTAAAAATACGCGCTCCCCTGCGTAACCCAATACAGAGCCCCCAGCAGCACCGCAGTCCTCAACCTCGCCATCTCGCCCTCCCTCCTGATTCCCTCGATCGCCTTCCGGTCGCGTCCATCGGATTTTGCGAGGGAGGCGGAGGGGGGGATGATGGAGGCGGGGACGTACGTGTACCACAGCGTGGCGAGGCCGAGCAGCAGGCCCATGGACATGGTCTGGCCGTTGTGGAACTTGGCGTGCGGCAGCCACCGCGGGTGGTAGATGTGCGTGTCGTTCCAGTCCGCCAGGTAGCAGCCGAAGCTCGTCGTTAGCCCGACGAGGGTGAGGAGCGCTTGGCCGGGGGTGGGGAGGAGCCGCGGCTGTGCCATGGTCCTGAGGTTGTTGTTGTTGTTGTTGTTGTTGTTGTTGTTGTTGTTGTTGTTGTTGTTGTTGTTGTTGTTGTTGTTGTTGGAAGAGCGGGACCCGAGGGATGGCGGTTGTTGTGCTGGAGAGGGAGAGAGGGAGGGAGGGAGGGAGGGAGGGAGGGAGGGATATCGTCTGGGCTTTTTGTCGTCGTTTGACGAATGGAAGGATTTTGACGCCGGGTCCCTCTTATGAGCGCCTCTTGTTCCGGCCCGGTCAACAATGCGCAGTTATCTAAGCGTTGGGACTGCTGTTGTATATGCTGCAGCCCTGGTCGGCCTTTGCCTTTTCCCTTTCCCCTCTCTCTTCGGGGTCTCGGCCTCGGTCAAGGATGCTTTCTAACAATGGACGGAGGAAAGTCTGGTTTCAAGACGTCGGGGTTGCCCAGCGAAAAGCGAGATGTCCAGGTAAGCCGGGATGTAAGACGAGGGGTGTCACAGAGCGGGGCAATGTGCCCGCGCTAGGCCTCTTGCGCGTTTCTGGCTGTCGAGAACCGTACGACGGAAGAGGCGGAATGACGATCCAGTGTGTGCACGAGAATGTCGACAGGTCCAGCAAGTCGTTCGACAGTCTTACGATTGGGGAAGACGGTGCACTGGATATATTTATATTCTAAATGCTTGCGCGCATCACTTTTCCCCCCGCCCCGAACTCCGGAACCGGGGCCATCATACCTAAACCGACAACAAAAACAATTTAGGAGTGAAGCGTCATGAAAGGCCCGCTTGTCATTGATATCGACCGAAAAGCTGCAAGAACCTAATTCAGACGCGCTTATAAAGTCATCGGGTCCGAATAGGCAAGGGAGCTGCAGACACTTTGACAGGGCTTGAAATGGAAACTCCCGTGCGCATCAGCCCGTGTAGTCGGCATTCGGCCTCCTGCTATGTTCGGCCGATGCTAAGGACACAAGACTGTTTTTCGGTGCAAAAGTATACAACAACCGGATATGATGGCATCGGTGCCGAGACGTGGTCACGGAAGCAAGAATTGCCGTATGCATAAAAGTGATCGACAAAGGGTCCGAGACACCTTAATCCCAAGATCCGTGCACAAAATCTTGTACGAATACGCAAAAGCGGCCGATGAGCAGGATGAAAGGGAGAGAGAATTCAGTCATTGGTGAGCATTACTGCCATTGGGCATTCATCATCTACAAAGCTGGTGGTATCATACAAGCCCCCGCCCCGACATCCTCTACCTATTAGGCATCGACAGGCAATAGAAATTCTAGAAGTGAGGCATGATCGTCAATAATCCTTCGGTTTTTCCCTTCTTCGAAGCGCGCCCGCGAAATCAACCCTGCCATTCCGGGCCCTCCCGCAGGGCGCTCGACCCTTTCCCAATGACCCCTGCCAAACGCCAAACTAGTGCAAAATATGTCAAGTTATGATGGCGCTCTAGATGCTTTGTGATGGAAATCTGTTTCGGAGCTCTTCTGGCAAAGTGCTTGTGCGCTTCACGCGCATCCGAAAACCTTCAGGAAGCCCCAAAGTCCACCGGCGGCGAGAATGGGGATAGTAACGTTATCGTCCCAGCTGAACAGGTCGATTGCCTCGCTGACGCTAGCGACAACACCCGCCACAACACTCATGGTGCCGAGAGCCAGGGTGCCGGAAATGGTGCCCTGGTCCTTGTCCCAGCCGAGGAAATCCTTGGCCGCGGCGGGCAGGCCCAGTCGGCCCTGGAACGCGAACGCAAAGTCGCCTGAATCGATGCCCGGGTTCTGGGACTCCACGCTCGGCGCGACCCAGCCGTAGAACGCCACGGCGGTGATGACGCCCATGACGACGGCGGCCAGACTGCCGGCCAGGCTCTTTCCCTGCCGCACCTTGGGCGTGTACCTGCCCCACCTCCTGCCTGCAGTGCTGGCGGCCGTGTCGCACCAGCTCAGCAGCATCACGGCCATGACGCCAATGTCCTTGGGGAAGAAGCGGAGCGCCGCCCAAGCGCCCAGGAGATACCAAATCACGCCGTTCCAGCCGTCGACTTCAGACTCGCGCATCAAGGCGCCCAAACACCGGATGTAGAAGCGGTTGAAGGATGGGAAGCGGTGCCGTATGACGTCAGTGGTGAAGATCGGGACGAAGAGCGAGAGGAGAACCGGGTGGATCTGTGACGGTTGCGCGTACGAGGCGTAGAGCCCGAGAGTAAGGAACCCGATCGAAGTGTGGAGGATCTTGCGAGGGATTTCGTGTCGGTGGATCTGGAGACTGTTAGCTTCCCAGCGTCACACGCTCCCTGGGCAGAGTGAGACCCACAAAATTCCGCCATTCCTGGTGGATGGGGATCAAGCCGAGCGGGCTTGGGCTTCGGCTCAGACTGCGCCAGTATTCCTTGTTTGAGCTTGCAGTATACGGCGAGAGATGGCCATTTGACGTGCCGTTCGGCAGAGAGAGGTCCTTCTTGTTCCTGCCCGCCGTTTGCGCCGCAGCCGCGTCGTTTAGCCGCGTCCTGGCGGGGCTTCTGCTGCGAAGACGCGGCCGTCGGCCGAGCTCGTCGGAGCCCGAGCTGCTGTCGTTCTCATCGATTGCTGGGGGCGACACGATGTCGCGGTTGCTGTTCACGCGACGGGCGGCGGAACGCGTAAAGTAGCCGCTAGCGCTGCCATTCTCCGAGGGTGTGGGCGACGGGCTGATGACACGAGGTGTCCTGGGCACCTGCGATCGCGCAGAGACGGCCATGGCGGGATACCAGCAGGCGGAGAAGGGTGGAAGCAGAGGAGGGCGGGCGTAGCCGGAGAGAGACGAGCGTGCGGTGGCCCAGAGCGAGGCGAGTCGGTGGTAGAAAGTGGCAGTGTCGTGCGAGCTGGGTGTTGTCACAGGGTCTCGTGCCGAGAGCGAGGGCACTAAAGGCTGCAGTGGAAGGGTCGTCGTCGCGTTGGGCGCGCGTGTTGCCGGCGCATGTTCTGCAGCGTCGGAGTCGGCGGCCAGCGTGGACGTTTATGAGCCGAGTAAGAGGGAAGCGGCGGAGGGGGCGCAATAGACGGATACAGGTAAGATTGCGAGCTGGAAGTCGGCGGCCCCGGGCAGCCTTGATTTTTCCTCTTTGGCGATGCAAGCCCGGCCGACTCGGATCGCACATCATCGCGCTTCCGGCTGGCCACTCATCTGCCAGTCACCGCTCGCCCGACCGCTCGCTGGTCGATGAATTCCCTGTTCAGACCCTGATGCGCCCGGTCACGTGCACGTGCCGCGCCCGACTCAATGCCCCGTCTTATCGATAGCCGCTGACTCGCGCTCGAATTTTTGCGACGCCCGCTGCGACTCGAGCGCATCGCCGCGCGCCGCATCCACCTGGTGCTGCCAACTCTCCCTCGCCTCACCCGATATCTCGCCATGGCTCCCGAGAAGCCGAAGAACCCCAGAGCGTGGGACTCCCTCGCCCCGCCGCTGTCGGAATGGGTCCTCGATGCCGTCTCCAGCATGGGCTTCGAGCGCATGACGCCTGTCCAGGCCAGCGCAATCCCGCTCTTCATGGGGTACAAGGATGTGGTCGTGGAAGCCGTGACCGGCAGTGGAAAGACGCTGTCCTTCCTCATCCCGCTTGTCGAGCGTCTCCTGCGCCTAGAGGAGCCGCTCAAGAAGCACCATGTTGGCGCCATCGTCGTCTCGCCCACAAGGTACGTCCCGCCATATCCACCCTCGCCACGGCTTACTGACTGTGGACTTGCAGAGAGCTAGCAACTCAGATACACGCCGTGCTCACATCCCTTCTTGCCTTCCATGCTCCCTCCGCAGCCGCATTACAACCCCGCGACGGCGACGAGAAGCCCGCCTTTCCCTCTTCTACGCTCAAAGTGATACCCCAGTTGCTTCTCGGCGGAAACACCACTCCCGCCCAAGACCTTAGTACTTTCCTCAAAACTTCTCCGAACCTGCTCATTGCGACTCCGGGCCGTCTCCTCGAACTCCTCTCCTCCCCACATGTACATTGCCCGCAATCCTCGTTTGAGGTCCTGGTCATGGACGAGGCCGACAGATTATTAGATCTCGGCTTCAAGGATGACCTGCAGAAGATTTTACAGAGGCTTCCGAAGCAGAGGCGCACTGGTCTGTTCAGCGCCAGTGTGAGCGAGGCTGTGTCACAGCTCGTCCGCGTTGGTCTGAGAAATCCGGTCCGCATCGCAGTCAAGGTCAAGTCCGCCACGGGAGCTCTTGATAAACGTACCCCGGCATCTCTACAGATGAACTACCTCCTTACATCTCCCTCTCACAAACTCCCGGCTGTTGCAAAGCTTCTCTCCACACTCTCGCCCACGCCTCAAAAATCCATCATCTACGTCTCCACGTGTGCGGGCGTCGACTACTTCCAACACGTCCTCCCCGAGATACTAACGTCAGCAACTGTTGTCCCCCTGCACGGAAAACACCCCCAAAATGTACGCGACAGGAACTTCAAACGGTTCACCCAGAGCGTTTCCCCAACCGTGCTCCTCACCACCGATGTCGCCGCCCGCGGCCTCGACATTCCCCTCGTAGACCTCGTCATCCAGATCGACCCCCCTTCCGACCCCAAAACCTTCATCCACCGCTGCGGACGCGCTGGCCGTGCAGGACGCCGCGGCTTAGCCGTCACTTTCCTGACGAAGGGGACCCACGAGGAGGACTACATCCCCTTCCTTGCCGTGCGGCAAACGCCCATCACGCCCTTGACGCATCCGAGCGTAGAGATCACCGAGGGGGAGGCGCAGGAAGCTTCGCAAACCATTCGGGACCTGGTGCTGAAGGATCGCGCCATCCACGACAAAGCTCAGCGCGGCTTCGTCAGCTGGGTCCAGTCGTACAGCAAGCATGCCGCGGGCAGCATTTTCCGCGTCAAGGACTTCGACTGGAAGGAGCACGGCGATGCGTGGGGGTTGTTGAAGATGCCGAAGATGCCCGAGACGAAGAAGTGGGATGGCGATTGGAAGCTGGGCTTGTCGATCGATTGGGACAACTACAAGTACGCCGACAAGATCCGGGAGAAGCATCGGAAGGACGAAGAGGCGAAGGCGAGGGAGGCTGTGGAGAATGGGACGGAAGAGCAGAATCCGAAGAAGCGGAAGGGCGGGAGGGATAATGCTTGGAGTGAGCAGAGGGAGATGAAGAAGCTGAGGGAGGAGAGGAGGGAGAAGAGGCATAAGAAGAAGGAGGGCGAGAGAAAGAAGAAGCTGACGGACGAGGAACGGAAGAAGGAGGATGAGCTTCAGGCTATGATTGAGAAGGTCAAGGAGCTGAATAAGAATAAGGTGGATGAAGATGAGGAGTGGGAGGGATTTGATTGAGGGAGGCGAGATGATTGGGAGCAAGAGTTGCGCAATTAAAGAGCATAATGGATTCATTGGATGTTATCAAAATGAGAAGGATTCGTAATGGAAGGAAAATGATAGAGTATCCAGACACGCCAAGGACCGAAAGCATCAACATCATCATCCGATACCTGAACGCGCCAATCTACCCAGCTATATCCCGTCCGGTGTTCCTACATCAATGCCAAATCGAAACTTCACATTCCTAGTTTCCATCATCGCGGCTTCTTCTCCCCCGCCATCCTCTTCTGTCCCGTCTCCTGCGCTAAAACTGCCAGTCTCGTTCTCAAGACCCCGGTCCTCGGGGGGGGGGGGGGGGGGGGGGGGGGGGGGGGGGGGGGGGGGGGGGGGGGGGGGGGGGGGGGGGGGGGGGGGG